>JNEK01003095.1:0-41135 GCA_000697295.1 Mucor indicus B7402
ATTTTTGTTGCAGCCTGAATTCTTATAAGGCACGACTCTTATCAATTTTCTTTTGAATTTTCTTTGATGTGATAAGCGTGGTACTGGAAGAAGATGCCGTATCATTAGATGAATTGGTGCCGGTATGAGATGAACCAATATGAGTCGGATTAAGGTCAGTAGAAGCAATACGAATAGAAGCAATATCAGTAGAGTCAGTATGAGTAGAAGCAATATGATGAGAAGGAGTAAATGTTGTCAAAGTAGATATTTCTTGGTCAACTTGGTCTACACCTAAACAATAATGTGAGAAACACACTCTTTTATAATGTACGCGTTTGATACTTACTCCTTAAAAACTTTTTTTCTGGCCCATCGGATTGTTCGTCTTTGTTTTTGCGTTTCATAACTTTTATCAATGTAGAAGAAAAAAGAAATGTTGAAAGATACATATACCCTTAGGTCTTCTTTTAGAAATTCGACGAACCAATGGAGTTTTAGATCAAACTATATAGATTGACTGATTGACAACATTTAAAAAATTCACTATTGACTATCTCCATCACCTAATTTATCTTAAACAAAGAATAAGCTTATCTTCTATTAAGCATCTAAAAAAAAAAAAAACAATGTATTATGCCTTATACTGTTTGAATAGAAGCTTATGTAATTGACCAAGGCTATTGGAAGTTACTGACTTTTTCATTTCGTTCTGTTTTATTCATCATATGTATATTTCAACTGTAGGTCAGAGTTTGGATCCCACTATTAGTTGGAGCATGTATGAAACAGCATATGAGTATTTACTAATTTTGCTTCTGATAATCCACGAATCAAGCTTAATAATACAATGATGATAATATCCTTCCTTTTCATCAGGAAGCAATTATATTTTTTCTACAATAGGTAAGATAATAGTCCAATAATTAACTCTGATTCGTCTAAAATAATTTTCTTTTTTTTCTGAAAATATTTTGTTATTTTCCAAAATAGGTAAGCTAATTGTCTAAAAATTAATTTCAATTCGTCCAGAAAAAAATTAACATCGTCTGAATTTAAAGTAGAAATACTGTACGGTATATTAGGGCGCCCGCCCCTAGCTCAGTCAATTAGCACTTTGATCATAAAAGACTCAACAACTTAAATCACTCATAACACAAGATAAAGACGTCTTCTATTCATTAAAATCAAGTTATTCAATTTTCATTGTGTTGTTGGGTTCATTTATAAACTATACATATACAACTTTTTTTTAAGCCCGAGACCAACCTTAAAATAACAAATAAAGAAGTTCAAAGCCATAATATATATATATATAGAGAGAGAGGCATTACATTTTCATTTTTCTTCTTTTTTCTTTTCATACTCATATAAATATGTCCATCAATGAATATGTAGAATTAAAAGTGACGATTGTTGATGAAGACCCACCTTATCATCATCATCAACAACAACAACAAACTCACGATAAAGAAGAAGCAGCTTTACTATCAAATAGTGAAGAAGATGAAGATTTTATAGTTTATGACAACAAACAAGAAGAACATCACTCATTAACGATACAAGTACACATGGGCTATACTTGATGTTTTTTCAAAAATTTTAATTTTATCTTTGTTTAGGCACTTCCTTCATTAGTTATTTCAGTGATTGGCCTTGTATTCGCTGGCGAACTTATGGACGAATTTCAGGTAAAAAAAGAACCATATCGATTCTCTTTCTTTGACTGACTCGTATTTTTTTTTTTTTTTATTGTACCATAGCACTGGGATGTATTCATGAAAACATCAGAATTATTCATATTATTACCTATATTACTCAATTTAAAAGGCAATTTAGAAATGAATTTAGCTGCTCGTTTTTCAACTTCAGTAAAGATATATACATACACACTAGTTATTAGTTACATATGTATTAAACTGATTCCATTGCTTTAGTCGAATTTAGGTGAATTGGATTATGCACCTGCAAGACGTTCTTTAATTATTGGTAACCTTGCTTTATTACAAGTCCAATCTGTTGTTGCAGGTGCCATAGCAGGTGTGTCATCATTTGCTCTAGGCCTTATCACTAAACCAGGCAGTAATTCAAGTTATTATGAAATGATGTATATGACTTCCAGTGCCATGTTATCTGCTTCCTTATCAGCGGCTATTCTAGGCGTCTTTATGTGCGCCCTCATTTTAATATGTAGACGGTTTAAAATTGATCCTGATAATATTGCTTGTCCTATGGCTTCATCTACGGGTGATATTGTCACTTTATTGTTATTAGCCACATTTGCCTCTATGCTGCAGCACCAAATGGGTAACAAAAAAAAAAGCCAGCACCATTATTTATATATAGTACTAACATGGTAGTGTAATAATAGATACAATGATAAGTACTATTTTCTTTATTGTGATGATTGGAGTTCTATTACCGTTATTTGGATTCATCGTATGGCATAATACCCATGTTAAAGAACTATTGTTTGCAGGATGGACTCCGATCATTTTTGCAATGGTGATATCCAGTTTGGCCGGTATACTATTAGAGGCTAATGTTGAGCTTTATAAGGGTGTGGCTTTGTTGACACCTGTCCTTATTGGGTTAGCAGGAAACCTAGGTTCGATTTATGCATCCCGTATTAGCACTTCACTTCATGCAGAAAAAAGTACTGAAAGCAGTAATTCGTCCTCTGTAGAATTCACATTACTGGCAATGAATATACCTGTTCAAATAGTATTTATGTTCATTATTTGGATCTTTGGTATGGGACAACTTTCTTATAATGCTTGGTTCTTTTTTACCTACTTTTGTATTTCCATGATCTGTGTAAGTTGCCTATTATACATATAAACGCGAAAAAAAAAAAATTAACCTGAATCTTTAGACATGGATTTGTTTGAAAATTGGAAAATTTATGACAATTTTGTTTTGGAAGTTAGGATATGACCCTGATAATTATGTGATACCCTATTTGTATGTAAAAGTATACCATGCCATAAATAATTTCTTTAATTTTAACATAATCTATAATCTTAGAACTGCTTCTATTGATGTGATTGGAACTGTGTTATTAGTATCTAGTTTTAGAGCACTTACAACTACTGGTGCAACAAACATGGCTTTACAATCAACACCTTAATGTTTTTATATTGTAGATCCTTTTTTTATTTTGTACATACAAATAGATATAAAGTTGTTTTATTTTTATATATTTACAGATGATATTATTTAATTAAGTTTCCTAGCGGGATATTGTCATCGTCATCGTCATCATTGCTATTGATGGAAATGTGTTGTTTATGTATTAATAATTGATGTTCTATGGGTAATATTTGTATTAAGTCATGATTATAATGATGTTGAATTAGTGTATATACAATAGTAGAAGAAGCAAATGATTTTCTTTTAGGAGAAGGCGGTGTTAGTCTCTTCTTTTTTTTGTTAAGTGCAAATAGCAATAAATGCTCGATTTTCAAAATTGTTGGTTGGTTTAGGCATTGTTTCCACATATTCTGAATGTGTATTAAGCGTCTTAGTGGTGATGAAGGCTTAGTATTGAGCTGTTTAAACTTTTGAAAGGTTAGGCGTACAACCAGTTGCTGTTGTTGTTGTTGTTGCACCACATCACGAAGGTATTGTCTTGATCTAATATCCATTTCCCTTTGCTGTTGACATGTTGTCTTCTTTTCTGTTTGACCATGAAACCACAGTTTTGCCCAACTTACAATTTGACTGTAATTATCTATTTGCTTCATCATGATAAAGAAGAAGAAGAAGAAAAAAAGGGAGTAAATAAACAAAAAAAAAAAAAAAAAAAAAAAAGGGTTTTTAAAGAAGAAGAAAAAAGTTTTTGGTTGGTAGAAAAAAAAGAACGTGTATGGTTTGTAAAAATAGATTTTGAAATTCTATTTTAAATACGAGTACCGAGTGGTACATGGTTTCCAAATATAAGGGGTACGCGTTTTGTTTTATGGACGGAAATTCAATCAACTAATGAGCTATTCTCTAGCCACTTCCGAATTCGGTGCGGGCACATTCTAAATCTAAAATTAGAGCGAAAATACAAAAACATATGTCAAACATTAACTATTCATTGTTACATGTGCTTTTTTGTACATTTTTACACACTGTTGATCAATGAAGATCTGATTGTGTATAGAAAACGCGTTCAAAGGAGAGTAATAAAGCACATTTTCAAAGCCCACTTCACCAATGATAATACGTGTGGCGTACTCCGTTTAAACCGAGATGTTTGCCTATCACAATTATTAACTTAAAGTGTCTCTTTCGGCTTTCTGTGTACTTTGGGAATACAAAAATCTCGGTGTCCCTGTCTGCCTAATGCTGTGTCCTACCACATTATTGGTCTGGAACCTTTTGTTTTTCCTCTTTAATACATGTGGATTTGAGCATTATTCAAGGGCGGTCACGTGCTAGAAATTTTAATGCCTTGCCTTGTTTAAGCGGCAGATGGAGAGAGTACTTTTTGTTTTGTACATACTATGAGAGGTAAAAAAAAAAAAAAAAAAAAAAAAACACTCTTTATATTATATTATCAATATGCTCTAATGTATGGATAGATTTGAAAAGGAAAAGACCACGAACATTGGACGATGGCGTTCAATCCATAGATAATCATAGTGGTGATGATGCCTCCGTTAGTTCACCTGATAATAGATCTATGACTACAAGAAAAAGAACTCGATTGAGTAGTAGTAGTAACATACCAAAAGTAGAAGAAGAAAGTGATATTGACGAAACAGGCGAAGAAAAAGTAGATAAATTTGGCAGACTTTTAGGAGGTACAATTAAAGGATTATACGTCCCAAAAAAAAAAAAAAGAAATACTCATCACATCATCATAGGAAGAGAATATCGCGTGCCTACATTTCAATTGCCTACACGAGGAAAAACGTTGTTCATGTTTGCCAAAGATCCGTCAGCATTATTGGGATATCGCGATAGTTTTGCCTTCCTAAAGAAAAACACCAAATTAGTGAAAGTGCATATTGACAACATTGAAAAGGGATATCTAGTGGACTCAAACTTACTTCGGGCCACATTTCGTACACGTGAAATATCGGTTGTGACAGCGCGTTCTGTATTTAAGGAAGTTGGACATCGTATTATACGAAAGGGGAAGAAAGGAATAGATGATTATTATTACGCAAAGCTCTCAGAAGAAGAAGATACATCAGAGAATGATGATGAACAGCAGCTACCAGAAGATGTCTATAAATCACTCAAGTCAACAGCCTCTCAAGAAATTGTTGTTCCTCAACAAAC
The DNA here is from genome assembly GCA_000697295.1 of Mucor indicus B7402. NCBI lineage: Eukaryota > Fungi > Mucoromycota > Mucoromycetes > Mucorales > Mucoraceae > Mucor > Mucor indicus. The sequence continues at coordinate 5,257 of JNEK01003095.1, forward strand.
CGATAATCTGCTTTTCAAACCCACGCCTTCAAAGAACACAAATAATAACAATGTAAATAAAATCTACCAAACAGCTGTTTCGACTCGACAATTCAACACATCCCTCTATTCTTATCGTGTTTCAAATCCATCCAACTATGACTTACTAAGCAATGTTTATCAAATCCCAAAGACGAAGCAAGCATTTGTAGATAATCGCTTTACTTGAAAATAAGGTCTTCTTAAAAGCAGACAACAATAAAAGAAACTTCTTTTCTAAATACACATGTATACTATTTATTTATAAACCTAAAGTCTTTCTAGCATTTTCTCTCACAATTTCATTATAGCGTTCACGATCTGTTCTCCAAATTTTCTAGAAATGATATGTTCAGTATCTATAGTTATCAAAAAGAAGAGCTTACTTACACAAGCATCCACATTAGCACCACTTTCATCATTGGGTTCTATTTGATAAAAGAGTCACTAAAAAGTCAAACAAACTACGCATACACTTTACCTGCTAGCATACTAACAACGCTTAATAAAATCTTTTCTACACTTTGTACAGGACTCCATCTCTCTGAACTACTTTCGTACATGTTGGGATCATCACCAGGTGCATGGAGAATGGAGATGCACACAGTACCGTTCGCATAGACATTAGGATGGAAAAAGTCGCAGGTGAAACGCATCGTGGGTGGACTGAGAGGATAATCTTTAGGAAAGGTTAATGTCGCAGGAAACAATCCTCCCTCAAAAGGCGTTCCTTCAGGGCCGCTACAAAAAAAAAAAAATTAGATGGAAATAAGTTTGAGAGGTGTTCAACTTACGCAATCAATGCTTCCCATTCGAAAAAGTTGTTTTCATCAACAGGGCCTAAGAATTAAGTGTGAATTATATAGTGCTTGAACAGAAAGAGAGAAAGATTACCAGCAGTAATTCCTTCAGGAGCATTTAAGGTTAATTCTATGAAAGAATGAGTAAAGAAGGGAAATTAAGGATAATGAGTACGCATCGTACCTCTATATTCAGTCATGAGACGCTTTAAGGCTGTGGAGCCCGTAGTTCTGTTGCCGTACATTTACTGGATGAAAAAATAAAAGAAAACGAAAAAAGAAGTAAACTTAGTGCATATATATAACACATAATTATGGTGAAAATTAAAGTCACATAAATCAATCAAACGGCAACGTACATTCTTTTAGCAAGCTCAAGTAGCTATTTGGAAGAAAAAAAAAAAAAAGACATGCTGCTGATAAAGATGAGCTATTTCGCCTATGCTATTCAATTAAACGCAGCTCATTTTTGCAAAGTGACAATGTTTACCGTTTTCACTGTATAGAATGGCACGAGGGTAGTAACACAAGAATTCAGTTATTATTTTTGCAGCCCTAGAATCAGGCAACTGTAGCGGCTTGACATTTGCTTTGTTCTAAATGTATGTATATTATTCTTTATTCTCTAATTTATCGTCGTCATCTATCACTTCTCCTTCAGCAACCTGTTGCTCGTTGTGGTCTTCATTGTCAATATACCCGTCTTCATCAATAAACTGACCGTCTTCGTCCTCGTCATAATAATTATATTGATCTGAATTACCCTCATTGTACTGGTATTCTTCTACAAACTGTTGATGTGCCTCCGACTCCAAATAATCCCTATTATCATTTTCATACATGTATTCTTCTTGTAACATCCTCATTCTGTCTTCCATTGTGATTTCCCTCACTAAATATCCCTCAGAGTCCCTACGCACTAATTGCGGCCCGTGATAGGTAGGTTCTTGTTGTTGTTCAAAAATAGCCTGACCCAAATCTTTTGGATCTTGTGGTGGCCATGCGTAAACGACGTATGGATCTAATCATATAGAAATAAATCAACAAAGAGAACCTTTTTATATATATCTCACTTTACCTGTGCCTCGTTTTGTGGCAAAGTCTAAGCCGTTACCTGGAGCAGGCTGGGGCCACATCCACAATAATGGATTGTTTCCAAGTATCGAGCAAATATTTTCATAAAATCCAATATCATAAGGAAACTCAACCTAAACACACGTATTGAATAAGGTATATATAACTTGGTTTTGTGACATTTACTTTATCAATTTTTTGTCTACGTATTAATCTTCTCGTTTTTGTTCTTTCTGATCCTTCAATCGTTGTTTGTCCCTTTATTAAGCAGTAGGTGTGATAGATGGCTAGTGTACCAACTAACATATTCACAAGTCCAGCTAGTATAAATACCGTTAATACAGCTACTACTTCCATATAACCAGGCTGAATGGGGTCCTATAAGAAGAGTGGTTAGCAACTTTACAAACCTTCTATTTTTGTATTTCCTAATACCCATCGATTGTTCCAAATATCTATGATACGTTGCATTCTCCATAACATTAAAAAGCAGCCATAAGAGCAGCAAACAACTACAGAGTAAACAAAACGTACAAAATGAGGGTAGTTGGCGAACCCTACACAATTGCCTATCCAAGGACAATGGTGGTCCATTTTCAAAACACATTGTCCACAATGTTTACAATGATGACTTCTTGGAGGTTTATACTGGTCACATTTTTTGCAATACCTCGGCCCACTGAATCCTACTCTGTCTTCGTTGTTCTCTAAAATAACAGAAGGTGGTTCCTAATACCGTGGTCAATAATGGACACAGAACATGCATAAAGTGTTTTACCCATTCTTTTGGGGAATGTCCTGGATCCGTAGTGCATGCAAGGTAATAGTTAACGTATAAAGAAATTAAGGATATGTTGAGAAGGGCGAGTATCTTTTGTGCTTTCCATGTTGTCCAACCTCCGAGTGCTGGTCCCATGACATAGAAATTAGCCGTAAGTTGCAGGAAGGTAATTAAAATGACAACAGCGATTACAATCCATCTCTCAGGAATGGCTTCTAGTATAGCCATTATTCAGACAATATTCAAAAAAAAAAAAAAAAAAAAGAGAGAGAGAGATTACAGTATTGTGTCAGTATTTTTTTTTATATATACAATACAGATATATTTATTATTGCGACCCAATAATGTTGCAAGATGAGAGATCATGCTCTCTCATTAGTTACTAAAAATGATGCCAATTGTAATCAGAGAGATAAGACACCGAAAATTCAATAAAAAACACATCATCATGCGTAATGAACATTTCAAAGTTATTTTTCATTTTCATTAAAGGTTTTTTTTTAAAAAAAAGGGAGGAGACAGAGTAGTCTGAATTGAGTTACTAGTGAGAATAACTAGCCTTATGTATTGCACTTCATAGCGTTACCACCCACAGGCCATTCCCAAAACCATACAAGGACCTTACCCTTCAGAAACGAGTTTCCTCTTTGGTTATAATAACGGCCCAAGTATGATTGTAATTTCTGATAGCACTGCCCCTATTTTCACAGGTTATCCAGCAAAGATATTTAGCGGCTTTTCTCAGACCTTCCCACGGGATACAGTATGAAAGAACAAAAGTCTTTTAGTATGTTTGCCCGTACACACAAGCTTGCCACCTCCCTAGAGAAAAGAAAAAAGTCGAAAAAGTTTTCCCCTCTAAACTTTTTTATACGTTTGTCACGAAAAAAAAATTTTTTTTTTCACCACTTTTAAAGAGTCACGTGCGTGACTATGTTTGTAACGGCTATAAAACGTTACGAAAAAAATTTTCTTCGAGTTTTTCTTTATTCGATCTATAAATACATACTATTAGAGATAACTTTAGTTCTTTTTGTGATTAAAAGAACGTTTCTTGAAAGTAGCAGATATAAAAGTCGGTCGTATCTATTCGGTGCGCAGTTAATCAGTCTGTCACTGAACTCGAAGGCTTGACGATATCTTTATTTTTTTTTTTAAAACAAATGAAAAATTCTCTAAACCACAAAGTTATTCTTAGTCAAATAATAACTGATGCTAACTTCATGATATTATGTGTGTACAGACAAATGTGAAGGATATTGCTCGGTACTTGTTAATCGGTTTTTTAAAAGACCTACCAAAGCCCATAAATAACAGCTAACTAAGCCAACACACAGCACTTCAAACAAACTATAAGCATTCTCTATGTATCTTCTATTCGCGAATAAACTGCGAGCACATAAAAAGGGCAATGATCTTGCGTTCAAAAATCAAACTTTTGTAAAAGGGAGTACTACTCGCGCTGCAGCGGGTGAACTGTTGTGTAAATCATTGTTTTCTTTTCTGTGCTTTCACTATGCTCGAAACAACTGAATGCCATCGATATCAAAGTTCTAGCTGATGTGTCTGGCACAGTATTTTGAAAACATGACCTACCCCACTTCATTTTTACGTTCTTTTACTGTCAAAACTTCGTTCCTGAGTTAAGAATCGCATAGAAAGATGTGCAAGAACTTGGTCGGGCTGACTTACAGAGGAAGTGCAAAGAAGACCCCATTTTGTAGCTTTAGTGACTCTATTTTGTTTGGTTGTACACAATGTATTAGCAATGCCGCTTACTAAAAGGTCATCTTGACAACTGATTTTCTGCTTTGCTATAACAACAGAACAACTTGTTTTTCAATTTTTAAAGCCAACGTTTACAAGCCACCGGAAATACTGGTTTCTTTGAAGATGACAAGGAGACAATGCAAGTTAGAGATCCTGGGAAAGTGCGATTGTTTTGTTTTTTATAAAAAATTGTGTAGCTAGTCATCTATCAGACGTTCCTTAGAGGAGAGTAGTAAAAGAACTGCTGTACAACTTTCATTGCGATCATCAAATGATCTTCCATCTGCGTAGTATTCACTATAGTCAACTACTAACTTAGTGAGCTTTATGTCATATTGACGGGATATGTTAATATGATCTACACAAAGTATAAAAAAAAAAAAAAAAAAAAAAAAAATAGCGTGTGTATTCAACCTACGTAGAATGCTAACCTCCTCATAATCTTTCTCTCTCTGTCTTATCTTTTTAATGCAATTACCTGGTATAACAAATCCTAAATATATATAAAAATGGAACATTCTCTTCATAATGATAATAAACTGAAAGGCAAGGGACCTGCTGTGCTACCTTATTTAGTTTCTAGTAAAGGTTAAAATTCATATACTTTTGTTTATTTATAGCGTTTTTTTTTTTATCAGCTCATGATGATACGTTACAGCGATGAAAATCTCGGGTTATTCATAAGACTATAAGTTTCATTCTTCATGAAACGTTGTTTATTGCATAAATGTCATAGAAAGCATACAAAAAGGGAAATCTGCTAGTAGGATGAATATACATAAACATAAAAGACTGATTTATCAGCGTATTATAAGCATAAAGTATACATCTTTTACAACTTTAACAGTTTACGGTGTACTACTACCACACTGTTTTCTAGAATAATAGTAGAACGCGTAGTGTTAGTAGAAGTTTCAGATGATGTAGGTATATTACAATGGTGATATTTACTGGTAGACCTGTTTATAATCGTATTAGTCAGTTTATCTCTTTGTTGTGGGAAATTGGTAGTAGTTGGTAATATATCTTTGCTATTGAAAGTATTTCCCGTTGGACTAGGCAGACTGTATGATCCTTTTGTTACTGAGCAAGTCATTTCGTTTTTATTGTTGACGTGATTCGGTGCTAATGTTAGCATATACTGAAAATCAGGGCTATTCGTATAAAACATCAGTTATATTTACATAGCAAGAATATCTTTGAATAAACTTGGCTTACTTTAGAGATTTCCAGTTAGGATCATGACAGCGTTGATGTCTTACTAGTGTTGTTTTACGAGTAAAAGATTTGCCACAATCAGTAAATAAACAAATGTAAGGGCGTTTTCCAGTATGCGTACGTCGATGGCGAGCTAAAGAAGAAGACTATTGAGTATTATGGTTAGTGTTTCTTTTTGTACAATTCGTATTATGGTTTTCTGTTACATCACTGAAAGACTTGCCGCAGTGCTCATATTCGCAGACATGTGGTTTTTCGCCTGTGTGAGTACGATAATGAACAGTCAAGGCAGATCGTTGAATAAACTGTTTTCCACACGTTGGCCATTTACAATGATAAGGTTTATCACCTGTATGGATCCTTAAGTGTCGAGCTAAGTCGGAGCGACGAGTAAAAGATTTATGGCAGCCCTTCCATTCGCAATTAAAATATTTCTCTTTAACAGGGCCGTTTAATAGATGCCTTATATCCATAATAAGCTGTCTCTTACTTTTTTTTTTTTTTTTTCCTATTTGCTAGAAGAAGAATGAAAGAATAAAATAAAAGGGAAGAGAAAGAAAGAAAGAAAGAAAGAAAAAAAAAAGAAAAAAAAAACAACCTGCACTAAATAATTTTTTTTTTTTTTTTTTTATAAATCACATATAATTAGACAACAAAAAGAGGAAGAGAGAAAGAAAGAAACAGAGAGAGAGAGACGTGGAGGTAGAGAAGGACACACAAGAAAAAAAAAATAAACACCAATTATAACCTGTGAACTTGCGCAACTTTGGTTTTTTTTTTTTATCATTTCACTGTGTGCCACTTGTTGTTTTCAACTTGATGTCTGTTGTGATCATAATAGTAATATTCATTGTTGTAGGCTTCCCTTTCATAGTGCAACTGTAACCAGCCCTCTTTTTGGTTAAATGCCTTTCTCTCTCGTTTGCATAGTTTTCTTATATTTGTTCCTTAAAAGTATTTTATGATCGTGTGCAGCAGTTTCTAGAAATATACGACACAATATGATTAAGGGTTATCTATTCTTCTCTTTGCCACGTTTTTTTTATATCGTTGTCACACCTCTCTAATTTTTTTTTTTTTTTTGTATGACTTTGACACAATGTTTTTATATGTTGCTCTTTATATTATATTTCGTATTCTATAGGAAAAGGGCAAGAAGAAAGACTGGACTTATATGGGATATGAGACATTAACGCTATCCTATAACTGGCCTTAATTGTTTGACAAGAAAGAATCAAAAAAAAAAAAAAAAATTAGCTGTTTATTTTGGCATTGGGTACACACACTTAACGCCAACATTGGCCAATTAAAATGATACATTGAAAGATCAGGTACTGCAGCAAAGATTGAAAGGTACAACATTAGTCCATGTCTTATTTGGCAATTGAAATGAACTGAGACGTCTGAGAGTAAAAAGTGAAGTGTTGGATAATGTCAACTTAAAAATAATTGAAAAGATGTGTCTAATTGACAGCATGAATGATGGTCTATTGAATTTGAGACTTTCCTCCATGAAAATACAAGCAAAGAATCTATTTACTTTGACGTGAATTTAACTATTATGAAATGGTGTGAGGATCAGATAAGAAAAGAAATGTTTCTACGCTTGTTCGTGAAACAGGGCCACAGAACCATGAAAAAAGACAACACTTTAGGCATGATAGCAACTTTTCATCCCAAGGCATTTCCGCACATATTATTACTCTTCGCATAAGTTATAGTATGAGGAAGTTATTGGTTCAAGCAGTTTCTGCGGATATTTACCTCTAAATGCACACTGCTGCCAAAGATAAGAAGGAGATTCAAAGGAACATGAATCCACGAGCAGATAATTTATAAATTTAGGTATCAAACAAGGGCTCGGCGATATGCTTTTAAATAAAGTTTGTAGCACTCAATAGAGTGACACAGCGTATTTAATCGAGCTACACAACGTTTTTAGTTAGACATTGTTTGGAGGCAAGTTAGCCATGTGCCTTAAAGAAGTGGTAACAGAGGAACTATTAGGTTTGCTGAAGTAATTTTCGGGGGGGGGAGGGTTAAGTGGTATTGTTATAAATTTTTATCTGCAGGCAAAAACTCTTTCTTATCTTTTTTTTTTTTTTTTTTTTTTTTTTTTTTTTTTTTCTTTTGCAGTGAGAAAGTCATATCTTTTGATTTGGAGTTAGTTACGCTAAAGGTGTGCCTGATTTAAAGGCTGACATTAATCATGATAAGAATGATTTTTTTTTTATTATTATCAAACGGAGTCGTCAATGTACTGTAGAAAAACATTTGTTTGGTAAAAAGTGCCTTTGTTGAAAGGTCATTAAAAGGTGACTGTAAGAAAGATGGGAAACATATGAATAATCTGTCCCTCTTGATTAATGGTGCCGTCTAAAGGCTTGTAGAGGCAGATGTTTTAATAAATTCAGAATTGCACTTTTTACTTGTAAGCTGTGTACCATATATATACAAGATAAGATGTATTAATGCCTATAGGAAGAGAGAAGTTAGAACTGGTATAGGGAATTTCACTAAAAAGAGCTGACAGTATTAGTAGGCAGTAGAGTCTCTCTCTTTGTTTTTCGCCTGAGACACGTTGACAATTTCATTTGCCTGATTTCAGTTTAATGAAATATCACAATGACGCAACGAGTAATTTAATTGGCTGATAATAAAGTGGGGTAAATTTCTTACATAAGCATTTAAGTGATTATCAATGATAAATTCGCATGCATGTAAACATTTACAATGCTTGCAAACAAGGAATTAAGTTCGATCATAAGCTGTCGTGTTTATGTTTTTCGTGTTTACAAATCTTAATCACGTTACTACTATTATTTACAGGCACCCTTAAATATCACCATAAAAAAAAAAAATAAATAAATTCATCCAAAAAGAAGGTTTCATAATTGGGAAACTATATTCTTACAACGGCTCTCTCTTTTTTTTTTTTTTTTTTTTTTAAAAGAAATGAATAGAATCATTTTGACTCAAACGAAGCAATCCCTGTCAACATTTTATTATAAAAGAAGACTTGCTCCTTTTTTTCTTCAAAACGCTTATACCCGTTCAGTATGTTTGCTTTATCTATTGAGTGATAGCATTTCCTAATTGTTTAAATAGATCTCGACAGAAAACCACTTGAATTTTGAAGAAGATTTACCTAAGGTACTTTATAAATTTCAGAAAAAGCAAACGACATTTTACTCATCATCCTACTATCATAGACTCATGTTCTTCAAAGAAAAATATCAGGTGCTCGTATGTTCATATTGAATAGACCAGAGAAATTGAACGCTTTGAACTTGAACATGATTCGTAACATTGGACCACAATTGAAAGCATGGGATGTATCAAAATTAGCCAAAGTGATTATCATGAAAGGTGCAGGAAAAGGAAAATTCAGTGTTGGTGACGATATTTATGGTAATGTCATTCGCCAGAATCCTCTATTTTTATTGTTAAACGGAAGCGAAAAATAGATGTTTATATGAAAGCAAGAGATAAAGATCCGGACGCTTTGTATTTTTTTCAAGATAAATTCAGCCTAGTACAGATGATTGCTCATTTACAAACACCTTATGTGGCGATATTAGACGGTTATGCATGTAATGTTTAATTTCATACAACTTTCTCCTCCTTTGTAGACTAATTAAAAAAAGAAAGTGGGTGGCGCTTTAGGGTTGTTTGTCCATGGTCCTTTTCGAATTGCTACCGAGAAAACGATATTTGCTGCCCCAGAAGTCAGTCTCGGGGCATTTTTAAATTCTGGCTCAAGTTTTTATTTGTCGAGATTAGATGGTGAAATAGGAACTTATTTAGCATTGACAGGAAGAAGATTAGAAGGAATAGACACCTTGTAAAAATACATAAAAGAAAAACAAAGAGGGGGGGGGAAACTCATACTTTTAGTTTAGTTTCACTGGTATTGCAACACATTATATTCCATCAGCCAGACTACCTGCATTAGAAGAAAGACTGATTGATTTAGAAACTTCAGAGCATGAGATCATTCAAAAAGTGCTGGAAAAATTTATAGACAAAAACCCGAAAACTGACAAAATAGGATTTCAACGAGATATAAGAGAGTCAATTGACAGATGTTTTAAATTCAACACAATAGAGGAGATTATAGTAGCATTAGAGAAAGAGAAATCAACTACATGGACAAGGGAAACAAGACAGCAATTATTATCTTATTCACCTACAAGTCTCAAAGTTACTCTTAAAGCGCTTCGAAGAGCAAAGCAATTGTCGTTTGTGGAATGTCTCAAAATGGAATTTGATTTAATTCAGAAATTTCTTGTGACCAAAGATTTTCATGAAGGTGTAGACGCGGCATTTTCAAAACCTACGCGAAGAAAACCCGTGTGGCAACCTACGCAAATAACGGAAGAAGAGATTGAACAACTCTATTTCACAGATCAAGCACCAAACGAGTTGAAATTACCTTCTCGCATGGACCTCAAAGTGTACCCTTATGCTAGATATGCCTTACCCACTGAAGAAGATGTTCGCTTAGCTGTGACAGGTGACGGCCCTGAGTTTAAGCTTGAAGGCAGATTAAAAGAGCAAGAAGAAATCTTGACTTGGTTTATCAATGGCCATAAAGGTAAATGGGGCGTCAGAGAAAAAGTACTGGATATACTAGCTCGCAAAACAGTTAAAATTGAAAATGAAGGATATGTTTGGAAACAATAAAACTTGTGTCACTAAACAAACTTTCTCAAAGGAACAATTATAAGGAGAACCGACAAAAGAAGGGAGCTTCTAAAAAAAAAAAAAAAAAAAAAAAAAAAAAAGGGAAACAAATCAATGTTAAACTCTACACTTAAACAATAGTGTGTATTCCCACCATCTTTAGTTCTTCATTATTAGGTTTTTACAATATAGCCTAGCGCGTATTTTTTTTTTTTTCGTGTTAATAGCCTACTTTTGTGTGGCATAAATGCTTTACGATGGTAAAGAAGACAGCATTTGTATTTATAAAGAGATATAAGCAGGAGCTCATCATCATTACTCCCTTAATACTACCTTTTTTTGAAAAAAATAGCCTTCAGAAATTATCGAACAACGAAGAACAAGAGGAGGGGGTAAAGCAATCATCTTTTGCCTCACATACAAATAATACGTATGTACAAAAGGAGAAGGCTTATTTTACACTAATGTCGCCACTATTACATTGAAAATGATATATACAAAGAAGCCTAGTAGAAGCTTTTATTGTATGTATAGAATCATTCATGTATGTAAAAGTTTTTATATATGGAAGGTGCACAGGCCGAGGAGTCTATATGACTTTTTTTGATTAAACTTTCATCTACTGTAAACCCTCACTTGAGTTCTACATATCTCCTGTTAAATAGAAAAGGGAAAATAAAAGTAATGACTAAAAATACTTGCATCTGTTTTGTCAATTAATACTTTGTAAATTTAGATCCTCCCTTCTCCTCTTTTTTTGTTCTTTCTTTAATATGTTATGATAATAGAACCTATGCATATTTGTCTACCAGTTTTTTTTTTTTTTTTTTTTTTTTTTTTTTTTTTTTTTGATCGATTTGTGTTTGACGTGACTGTAAGGGATTTTTGTTTTGTTTTTTTAAGTTCGCAGCAGCGTAAAGCTGCAGGAACTGTTATATATAGTGCATAAGAACCTATCAGTCTCATTGACAGGAAACGCCTGGCTATTGCGGTGTTTAGTCCTAAAGAAGGAAAGTAGAGTAGTACTCCTTGGTAAAAAAAAAAAAAGAAGGTTGTAGAGAGAGAAGGGGGGAAGAGACAGAGGGAAAATATTCAACTTTTTGGAATAGCTTAGTGTAATCGCTCCACACGTAAATCTAAGGAGCTATTTTATTTCTTTAAAAGAAAATACGATAGTTTATAGCGGGATGATCTTAAATTTATGCAGGGGAAATAGGGCAAGAAAAATTTTTTATAAAGACCTGACTTTTTTTTTTTTTTTTTTTTTTTTTTTTTTGTTTCGAAATGTAATATTCAAAAAGCCCAAAAAAAAAAAAAAAAAAAGACAAAACTTTTAGGAGAGAAATCAAAATAAATCTGTAAATATTATGTCGAGTTTTGGGATTGACAGTAGAAAGCCTGTGAGAGCACTATCTTACGTAAAAAAATCGCATAAAGATTTCTTTTCAAAGCATAACACTTGGACATCAACAACAATGAAAACTTATTACGCCTATAACAGCATGCAAATAGAAAGTTTCAAAGAGATTAGTGTAATAACTACAGCAAGTTTCGATATATTTACTGAACCAATAGCTAATCGCATCGAAGCATACGAAAAAAAGTATACTACATGTATGAATAAAAAATCAGAACTATCAAATTGGATCAAAAATGTCCAATCAAAAGGACCACCCAGTCCGCTAAATGAAGGTAATATCATTAACATAAAAATAAAGCTTACATTGTATAATAATATAAGATGACAGGATACACTCCACCATCTCGATCTCGGTTGCCAGACTATTTCAATTTTCCATCTCTCTCTACAAAGCGACCTAAAAGAAAGATGCTATCACATCAAGATTCTACGCCGTCACCTCTAAGTACATTGTTTAAAAAAGCAACCGAAACCTTATCGAATAAGCAGCTACTAATAAAACGCCAGCATAACAACAAAAAACGATCTGCAGAGCTAAATAAATCAATGCCTGTCAATCAACAACCTCGCTTTTCATTTTCAACTTCACTTGGTCGATTTTCATTATCTAAAAATAACAACAATACAAAGCGATTTTCTGCTCCTGCTGCCACCAAAAAATCTACGCTGTCAAATTACCAAACCCTATCGTCTCCTTCTTCTAGTGCAATGAAAATACTATGCGGTGATAAATTATCCAATAGCACTATATTACCAGATTCGCCAACTTCCATTTTCATACAAAAACTTCGATCTTCCTCTCAACTGCAGCAAGAGTTACTTGAAACAACAGATGACAATGATTCAACACCTCCTACTTCTCCTTCCACCACCATTGATTCGATTACTCCTCCTCTATCTCCTAGCAGCCACCATTTCAAGCGTAGCCAGGAAATTGTTGTCTCTTCCTTACAAGATATTATAGAAGAAGACAGCTTTTTACAATCACCTAGTATTCAGACTATGAAAAAAAAGAAAAAGCACAGCACGACCCTTTTTATAACACCCTCCATATCAAGCATACGTCTCTCATTCCTAAAAAGCCATCCTACTTCCTAGCTCGTTCCCTATTTATTATTTATGTTACTATATATATTATGAACTTGTTAAATATATGATATGAATTTCCCTCCCCAAAAAAAACAATGAATTTATACAAGGTGAGGGGCAATATGTCTAGGGGGTGTCAATTTATATAGAAAAATCACTCCTTAAACAATACTTTATTTTGCAATAGAATGAGGCAGACGATGACTTTCTAGCTTATACTCTCCATGATTATGTAATAATGTTCATTAAAAGGGGGATTGAGGCTGTTGCTCGAACACATGTGCACCGCCTTTTTTTAATAAAAAAGGGCTCAACATATGAAAGTTTAATCCTATAGCGCGCGCAAAAGCAGGCGTTTATGTCCGAGTCCGTTAGATGGGCCGTTTTCAAAACAACAAATTAAAAAGGTCTAGAAAGTCAGCAATCTTTCTCTGTGTATTTCTACTTTTCTAGGACACCTTTTGTTCAGTTTTCAGATAGAAGAGGCAGAATAGAAGGCACCTATTTCTAGCTGAATACAGCGACAGAGCTTTTAAGCTATACAATAAACAAAAGTGGTCATACGCACGAATGTCTATTGTTACTTTACAGTTTCTTACATGAGAGTATATAGTTGTTCATAACTAAAAAAAAAGAAGAAAAGAGAAAGGTATAGTCTTAGTAAGGAGATGTATTTAACAAGCAGTGAAAGGTTGCATTTTTGTTTGTTTATTATTCACTTTGTCTTTCTTTTTATATTTTAGCGAGTTTAGTTCGCAACACAATTGTCAACTAAGTATGTTCATTATAATCTCTTCTCTATAATTAATTCAGAAAACAACAACTCATATATCTCAACAAAAGAAAATAGACGACATTTGAGATATGAAAAGATAAAGAAATCTCACTAAATACAAATGGAATAGAAGGATTGTGTGTTGGCTATAAATGTATGCTTCAGACTCCCAAAACGTATCTATCCTCACCAGCTCAGCGATTAATTTGATGACTCTGTTTAGAGACACACAAATCTATCGAACAGCTTTATAAACTTGTATGCATCTATGTTTCCACATATACTAGTGGGAATTAGTGAGTCTATTTTTATAGTAACACAAACAACAACTAAATCCCAAGAAATATGCCTAACAAAAAGAAGATGAACAATCCTTTAATGTCAAAAGACACCACTTTTAAAATACTTTATTTACTCACAACCAACGCGAAACAAGCACATTTTTAGCTGTTCTGGTGAAAGGACAGTTCCGACTGTTTAATCAATCATCTTGAGATCAATTAAGCAATTTCTGGGACAAACGAGAAACTAATCAGCAAACACATGAAACCCACTTGCTAATCCCAAGTTTGTGACTGAAACAACTTGATAAGATCTACATTGCGGAAGGTCATTTCGGTCATCTAGTGAAAGTCAATAGGGGTAATATCACAAAAGAAAAGTTAGTTATAGTGATGATTTTAGACAACTTACACAGAGTTAAGAAAGTATCGTCAAAAGCTCTTATATAACAATAGAAACCTTCTGTGTATTCAAGACGTTCTTTTTCTTTTCAACTTGCTTACTATAAAGCCAATAACGACATAGAACGTTTGATGATGACTACTTAACAACCCATTCCGCGACATACAAATAAATATAAATAAACATTATATATATAAAAAGAAAAGCTTTGTTTATGTGCCGAACTCAGGTCCTGTACGTAAAGTGATGTTACTCATTATAATATGATGTATACTCATTTTGTTTTTATAACAAGTTGTGAGCCTAGTACTAAACACTCATCAGACTCAAAAAAACGGTTTATATTCCCCTTCTTATATGTTTACTTTGTCCATCAATGTTTTTTGTATAGAGGTGAGTGAAATAAGACACCTCTTTTTCATGTATAAGCATTTATAATACCTGATAATTTAAGTATATGTTTATATTCTTTGTTTTGTTTTGTTGTTTGTTTATGTCTTCTCAGCACACAGAGGATAACTTTAAAAACCGATTTATTTTACAAAAAGGAAGAAGAACACATTGTAAGCATGTGGAAATTGTAAACGAGGTATGAAAATAAAATCAAGTGAGTTTCTAGTGAAACAGTTGTATATATTTGAACGCGTCATATGCTGGTTAGGTGAATTAATTCTTATATGGTTTATAATTCAAAATTATGTGGGATATCTTTTTATGTATACGGGATTAGTTTTAACCAAAAGGTTTCTTATAAATCAATAAATCTAAGGAAGAATGTGTCATCAGTAACCCACTCTTTTGGGTCGTTATATTCATTTAAATCCTCCCAAAGTAGGCGAAAGAAAATTCACAGAGTATGTAATTCATTGTGCTTTATTGCGAAAAATGAATACTAAGGAGAATTACTCAGATGACTGAGAGAAAGATTATCAAGATGAAACATGAGATGTTCTACTAGTTAGTCTATCCTATATCGTGTTAGTGACTCAGCACAACGATTCAAGATACATATTAGCTATCTTAAATGGCGTCAAACTCTCTTCAATCATTAGCTACTAATGTTACTAACTGATGCTGTAATGGGTCGTGATAGTATATGAGGTATCTTTTCTTAGAAAGAGACAGGTACCTAAGCCTATCGCATGAACTTTAAAACCTTTAATAGTAGATTATAGCCTTTTCCGTAAGTATTCCGATAGTCAAGTGTGTTCAAAGTAGATATTATGGCTAAAATAGCGCCATTGATAAAGCACATTGTGATTAGAAAAGGCTCTCTTTTGCAATTATCAATTCTCAAGTATCTACTTTGCAGCAAGTTTGCTACCTAGAAATCATTATAGTCTCATTTACTTAAAAAAGACACGTCATGGTATTGTTTATTACCGCGCATTTTTTTTGAAATGCTCACACCAAAAAAATGATTTCCTTTTTCTATCGTTTTGTCTCCCTAATAGCCAGCGTAAACAGGCTGCTCTTTTCCAGGTAGCTTGAAGTTCTATCCTTAAATGGTGAACAAACCAAATTCGCCAATAGAACGCGATGGAAAAATGCGCTTTTGTTTAAATGGGGTAAACCCAATACACAAACAAATAAACAAAATCTGTGCTACTGTTTTTTTTTTTTTTTTTTTTTCATGGATACTTTTAAGCATGTGTCAATAATAAGAAAAATCGCGATTTGGCAAGTGTTAGAGTATTTACGTCTTGGGATCATCTGTGTTTTTTTTTTTTTTTTTACTAACAAACCCCTCTGTCCCTTATTATATTCAAAAAAAGGAATTAAAGTATTTTACAAATCGGGAACGCCGAAAAAATTACTTTTACAAGTAATTGTAATAAAATAAAAAAAAAAAAAGAAAAGTCAAAAATAAAACTGTGAAGAAGATAAACAATGTGTCAAACAAGCTTAGTTTATTTACGCTTACTGCTCTAGGCACAAAGACCCAATTTTACGGAACTATAAAAAAACAATGGTAAAAGAAACACCTTTCATTTCCAGTTTTGAGTTGCACGGTTTTACATAATGCTTAGAAGGATATATCATGTTATTAGTAATATATTTGAACTGAGTAAGTGGCTGTGTAATGAAGACTTTGTGCCAGTAAAGAAGTGTATTATTTTGATCTACTCATCTCTAAAAAATACAATGTTGATCTTTGACGTGTTTTTAATCAAGATACAAAAGGTTTCCAAATTAGACATGTTTGATCTGGGGTCTTTGAAGGGGAGAAGTCTTTGTATTTGATTATGTCAATCAAAAAAAAAAAAAAAAATGATTTCATTAAGCTTTTTATCTCTACATTAGGTATATAGGTTGCTTACACAAGGAGCAATGTTATACATTATTAATCATCCTAACGCACATTACGGTTTATTACAATTGCCACTGTCTATTTAGTTGTAAATGGAATTTACATACGAGATATGACGCAGAGACAGCGTTGTTTGTCCCTTCTTTTGCTTTGTCATATTTGTAAATACAATATAGATGAAGTTCTTTAAGAACTCTAAGATTGTCAATGCTTTGAGACTATGACAAATAAATAAGACAAACAAAAATTGGATCAAGCTTTCTGTCTTTTGTTCTTTCTCTCTCTCTTTTTTTTTTTTTTTTTTCAACCTTTTTAAGCTTAATTTCAGTATAGGATTAAAAACTGCAAAAGATATGAAAGACTTCTTTATGTTTTTTTTTTCTTTCATAATGCGTATACCTTATAAATCAAAAGGCGTGTACGTCAAATCTAAAATAATCACAATTGCCTTTGAATTCATTTTAGAGTACACACACAAATAAAATTTGGTATAACTTTGCTGGAAAGGGTTTATAACGAATAAAATTTCCCTTTTTCTTCTCTCTTCTCTCTTCTTTCTTTTACTATTACCAAAAATACTTTGGGCCAGTGGTTAAAAAACACCAATCATTATAATTAGGGATTAACACACCATTGTCTTAATTACTTATGTAAATTGACTTACTTGTAATGAACTCTTTACTTTTACATAATATTAATTCAGCAAATGACACACCAATGTCTTATTCAACTCAACTTCTAGACAGTGTAACGAAATCATTCTTGGGAATAGATGAATGGGTTGCTCAAGAATTACAGAGATTGTCTTATAATCAATTACCAAGGAATTGTACGAATTACGAGACTCTCTTAACTATCATTGAAAATATTACACTAGTTGAACAGTACATTACATATCAGTCAGAAACTTCCACTAATACGGACTCTTATAATACTACAATCAGTGAAATTACAGAGCAGAAAGATAGCAGCGAACAAAAATGCATAACTAAACGATACCAATTCTCACAAAGAAACTTAATATTATCATTTATTCAATTGATCTCTTACTGCGAGAGAGAAAAGCTCAAGGTCTACATTCAACATCATCGCACACTTTTGGAATTACTGATAGAACTCGAAAAGATGTGTGACCTGTTTATAAATCATAACATGGATAGATCAGGATTTTTACAAAATAGTCTTCATACGCAACAGAGCCTATCGTGTGTTCTCTTTGGTGACCAAGTTCCTATTTCAAATGTATTATTGGAATCTTGGTTAATCATTTCAACTTGGGTTCAACAAGGACAATTTTTATTTCAAACATCAACATCTCCCATAAACGACACAATTCAAGCTGAACAATGGCTAAAGCTAGGCATTTCTTCTTATCAAATAGCAAAAAGAGTTTGTGGTCTACATTTAATAAAATCAACATAACAATCATTATTCGCATATCCAGAATTTCTCAGCTATCAAGAGTGTTGTGTCACTTAAATGCATTTATTACATAATACCGTAAATTTTCCAAGATTAGTATAACATGTGTTTATAGAATGTAAAAGAAAAAAAAGCTTATTATCGTAAATTGTCCAGTAATAGAAATATACGATTTTATTTACAATTAAAATGAATAATATAAAAAAAGTAAAAATAGCATCCCGAGATATATAATAAAGGGGGGTGATTTGTAATAGATAATTTTGACTAATTTGTTGAAACCGTTGAATTTCTACTTGGAGGCATTGGAAGTGGATCATTTTCGTTCGTGATACTAACAACAACAGCACCAACAATCAACGCAACAAGTAAACTAAATGTAATAATATGAAATGCCATTTGCTAAATAGAGAATAAGTATATCTGTACACACACACACAAAAACATATAACAAACTTACTCGACTATATTTAACGACTTCATAATCCAAGACAGGTGTTAAACTCTTTTCATAAGGCTTATTATTCTCAATGTCTTGATGATCTGCTTCAACCCTTGTATTGTTTTGCTTACTAGCTTTCTTTTTCATATATTCACCGTCCATGTAATCAGGAACCTGTCGCTTCTTTATCATTGCTCGCATCATACATATACCCGTACGTCCCGAAAGTAAACAGGTAAAGAACATGAACGCAAATCCAAAAATAATGGCGCGTGACCAACGGCGTGCATGAGCAGCGAACGTATTGAAAAGCGTCATAGGAATAAGCGCCAAACAGATACAACCTACTGTTAATATACCAACAATAGCTGGATATCGTATATTTTGAACGGCTACATGTATGAAATTGTGGAAGCTAGTAGTAGCCATAAAGTGATAAGTTTGTTGGTAAGCGGCCTCAAATACATCCGGGTGCGTTGTTTCAGCGCCATAATATAGCGTGTATTTCAAGACATGATCATACACATAAAGTTCTTTGAGGGAATCAATATGGAAGTAAGTTTTCAGTATGATATCAACTTCACTTCGAAATGGTTGCTCGTTATTAGAATAGCTTCTTTTTAGTTCATAGTCTGATCCTCTCTCAAGCACTTTATTGAATTCAGGTGTAATAGGTTCTTTGGGTGGGGGCGATCTCGATTTTTGATCTTGAGGTAAAGCAGCAAATCGTTTCTTATAGTCCTGGTACCAGTAATGGAATTCTAGATTTTCAGCAGTGTGTTCCTTTTTAGAGAGGAACATGCGGAAATCATAAAGAGAAATAGGTTGTTTCGTAGTACCTTGTAGTACATGTTCTAATAGAATTAATCAGCATACAAAATCGCCTTATTTTTTTTTTTTACAAGTCCTACCTAATGTTAGTCCCTTCAATGAAGACCGATAGCCTTTAAAAAACCATCTCTTAAACGATGTTGGGTAGTCACGAAAAAGACCGTAAGATTCATTTACAGGAGTCACTGTTGCCATAAGATCGTATATTAGAAAGAAATAAGAAATGGAACCATGCAAATGTGAACTTTAAAGGGTTTTATACTGATAGTGATCACTCAATAATAAGATCGATGATCATATCTTTTCGAAAATGCCTCCTGAAACACCACCTACTTTAAGCGAATTGTTCTATACCTGATGAAACAAGTAATGTAAAGTAAATCCATTTTTATGTTGCTTCTTTTAGTTAATGAACATGTAGCTTTTATAAATGTGAGAAATAATGAGATTATATACTTTAAAGTTTGACAACGTAGGTTACCAAATAATAAAAGATGGTAAGGGCAAAACAATGAAGGGGAAAGGGGCATATGAAAAAAGGAGAATTTCGACTAAATAACATAATAAAGAAATAACAATAGAGATGCAATTAGACCCTGAATGATTTTCTTTGGGGGGGGGGAGAAGAACTCCAGGGTATCTCCACCTTATACAGTATACGCACATAATACTGTCTGCATATTACATAATGTCACTTTCTTGAACTGACACACCTTTGATTTAAAGTGAAGTCGTAGATTGTAACAACTACTCGATTCCGGAATTACTTTACTATATATAAACTGTAAAAAAAAAAAGGCAAAGGAAGTTAGGCTCAGAGTTTCGATTTTAACTAACTGCCCTCAGCTCCTATTTCTTATTTAACATCAACCTTACTTTAGAACTACAGCATCTGCATTTCTTAACACTGTGCGTTTTTAGAAGGTTTTATGAATTTCATTATTTCGTTCTTACTGTCCTCGCATTTGAATAAATACATGGGCTTCATTGAAAATAAAACTTATAGCGTGGTGAGCTGATTTCTATTATGTTTCACTATTCAAAGTAATAACTATAGCATATGTGGCAATGATAGAACTGCTATGAAGATATGTAACTTCTTCTCCATAGCATGTCCATTTAACCTCACACATTCTTTGGGTATGTGTTGCAGCTCTAAAACTTTAAGTCATTTAATGGTAACTAAAGTATGTAATGGTATATTCGTACAGTTAGATGTTTAATGCATAACTATACATGTATTTAGACAATAGGGAAGCGTGTGTTTCAAAATACATTAATTCCTTAAGACATAGAAGGGCTACATTTACATAAAAAAAAAAAAAACTCTCGCTTGTTTTATTGTTAAAGTGCCTACAAGTGAACAGTGTATATATTACATGACTTCTTAACGAATAACATTTGGAAATACTCGACTGCATTTCATTATACCATTAGGACCAGAAGTGTAGATATTACTATCACTCTTGACTATTTGGATCTGTGTTACACCAAAAGCTTTCAACTATTTTTTTTTATGTATCAGCAAGATGATTACAAAAACTAATTAAAACACTTACGGGTATGCGGTTAAAAGTAGGAGCCAGGAAACGGTTTCTTGGCTGAATGTCATAAGACTGACGAAGCTTGTATGTATTCACGTCCCACAACTATTACAAAAGTTAATGGCTGTCCCAAAAGAGCAATTAACAAATAGTGTTGACCTTTAATTCACCATCAATTGACCCTGTTATTAAGGTTTTATTCTCTGCATCAATCGCTATGGATCGAATCCTA
Organism: Mucor indicus B7402; assembly: GCA_000697295.1. NCBI lineage: Eukaryota > Fungi > Mucoromycota > Mucoromycetes > Mucorales > Mucoraceae > Mucor > Mucor indicus. Next base: position 26,354 of record JNEK01003095.1, read on the forward strand.
GATTGATGTGCTGTAAACGTATGCATAGTAGTGCGTTGTCTCAAATCAGAAACAACTAACAAGTCAAATTAATATGTCTTTTCTTGTAAGTATGTTAATTCTTTATACCAATTTCTCCTCGTTTTCCACCTGAAAAAAGCAATTGGTTCTCTGGTTCATAAACTATCGCATAAGCACCACTTTCATGACCAGGTAAAGCTTTTTAAATAACAATAGGGTCAGAACAAAATAATCTGTACGAATATAAGCTTACCACAAACAAGCGCTTTTGAAGGTGGTAACAAACTGTCCCATAGACAAACGTAATCACGCCTATAAAAACCCAAATTAAAATAGAGCCCTGTGAAGCCTAAAAAAAAAAAGAAAAAAAAAAAGATTTACTTTCTACTCATAGCTAGCGAAGTTCCAGCAGTTGCAATCAAGCTACTTGAATTAATAAAAGTAAAGTCTCTAGTTGCTTTGGAGTGACAATTTACAGTCTATTGTTATTTCAGTTAAATTCCCTCATATAGAACAATGAAAAATGTTATACTTACATAATAGGGCTTATTGGAATGAGCATGTGAGTCAAATCGCCATAAGCACAAGTTACCAGACTTATCACCAGCTCCAAATTTTTGACCGTAATGATCAAAATGAATTCTATGCGTCTTATTAGTAAGATACATCTTTGTATGTAGATTTCATTATACCTTGTAGGTTTTCCTTGACACCCATAATAAGTAGCTATTTCACGATCTTGACCAAATTGCCACAATATAGCACTTGCTCCACCATGATTCGTGTCACATCCAGTAATATCTACAGTCTCTCGATCAGAAATCTACTCACATTCTTTTATATATATATATATTTAGCAACTTACAAAAGGGGTATTGAGGATGTGTTTCCGCGCAACTCACGGATACAGGTCTTCGTAATGTGATCTTTTTCATTAATAGTGAGTACAATACATGACAAAAAAAAAAAAGGGGGACTAACCATTTTTTCACGCTCGTTATTGTCCATGGGAACTGGACTAGCCGCGACAGGTGTCCGAACAGTATCATGGCTCTTTGAAAGCGTTTTTCTCAAGGAATCTTGTAAATGTTCTATATTTAAACTTTGAGGCACCTTTTGAACATGTTCGTCGCACGTTTTGCCTCCAGCAGGAGAAATTAACGGTGTTGAAGCACCAGATACTCTTGATGATGAAGAGATGGGGAATTGCTTCCGAGAAGTCGGTTGTTTATTTGCGGTGGTGTGTGTATTTACTGATTCATGATCGTTATCAGACAAATCACTTTCTTCTTCTGTATCGGGGTAGCTATCAAGGGGATGCTCTTGGCTTAGTCCAGACGATGAAGCAGTTCTCACCCTTACTAATGGCTATACAAAGGATATTATGAGTGAACGGCATGAAAGACCAGGATATATATGTATTTACAGAGCCCATCGTGTTGCCAGTTTTAGAAAGATCTATTTCTTGAATTTCATTTTTCAGACAGACAGCTACTACATCTTGTGAAGTCTGTATCGAGTGAGTATGACTAAGTGTTATAAAATTAGTTTGTCAATTACCGGGTTTAAGCACAATGCATAAGCTGTAGTGGCCGAGTGATAAACAGTATGAATGTGGTCTAGCTGATCATCTGATATAACATTAACCGTAGGTGACTATAAAGTGGTTGTGTAAGATAGGGTAGCTAATTCAACCACATGTTACTTACAGAGGCATTCACAAAAGGAAGTAACCTGTCAAATGTACTCAGGCTTTTAATCGAGCGCCAATATTTTTTTTGTCTTAACGTTTTAAACTGTTTCATCATATTATCTACACAAAAGATAGAAAACGTCAGTGACAGCAGTTAAATCAAAACTAATCCCATTACGCTTGGATAAATCGTCTTCTGACTGCTTGGCAATTGATATTTTCAGTTGATGAACTCTGAAGGCAATAGGGTCAAGCAGTGTAGTCCAGATAAAGTTAGAGAGTTGCTCTATAAAGCTTATTAGTTGGATTGTATATAAACGCCTAAAAGCTTACCATTGAGTCCAACATGTTTTCCCTGACTTTGCATGGCATATTCAATACATGATAAAAGATAGTTAAGTGAAGCAATCTCCAAAATGTTCGCACCAGCAGACTTATCCTGAGAATCTATTAAAGGTCGATATGTTTCTTCATTCATGTCATAACCGAATAAGCTGCCGTCAGAAAAGCTGTCAAAATCGTCCGGTAACATATCAATCTTTAAAGAAATGAGTACAATTGTCATTTCATTGTGTTAGTTTACCATCTTTGTATCGTTCTTGAGCGCTTGATTTAGACAGTCAGTTATACTTGTATCGTTTTTATCAGCTCTAATGGACTCCAAGAAAGCTTTAAGATGAAAGATTAACGACCAACAGCGTTCGTATTGTCGCTCTTTAATAGTAATCAAGATCAAGCTGATATAAGTGGTCAATATGATCTCTCGAGTGGTTAACGCTTCTGTCTCCGGATTGCAATACTTCTGTCGTAAACTGCTCCATATTGAGAAAGTCTTCATGACATGGCTACATAAATTAGGAAATATAAGTAGGCGCAAAACTTTACCTTTCTTTTTAATTTTTACATTGTCCAGTTCTCAACAAACGCCAGAGTTGTGTAATCAAGTTCTTCGGGCATATAAGCTACTTCATTTACTTCAAAACAACCCACCTTAAATGAACGTAAAAACCGATGAACATCAAAGTCTTTCGGAATGCCTTCGTTCAAGATATGCAAGTAAAGCGGGAATACATCCGTTTCAATACTCTTTTCCATCAAGAGCTTTGAGAAAATAGTGGGTGGAATTTTGACAGATTCACCCAAGTCAATTAATGCTTGTCTGTTTCGTACAAAATGGTTGCGGTATTTGGATTCATAGACGTTATCTGGTTGCTCCAAGCAATTGTAGAGAGCAGAAGCTGCATGGAAAAATATCTATCAAGTACGGGGGAATTAGTCATATGAAATAGTATTTAGGCTGTAGTCTATCTACTTGAAGAAGTCGTATAATCAGCATCGCCTTATATGCATCCAGACCGTCCGGCTCTTTATTGGACAAGTGGTCTTCCTCCTCATTGGACGATTGCTCTGAAGCCTCTTTTGTTTTTCCAAACAAGTCATCTTCTTCCTCGTCAAACAGCCCTTTAGAATTGCTTTTCGTGTTTGCGAAAAGATCATTATCGTCGTCAAATAGACTATTCGTATTTGAAGGCTTTGCAAACAAATCATTGTCTGTGTCAGCAAATAAGTCTTCAGCATAAGACGGTTTTTGAGGAGGCTCATCACTAAATATGTCAGCAGCGTAAGATGGTGCAGGTTCAGGAGACGCAAAAAGGTCTTCCGCTTTATCAACTTTTATCACTTTTTTGTCGTTCTTTTCAGCTGTTGGTGGCTTCATGTAATACTTTGTCAAGATGTACAAAGATAGCAATGGACAACCCAATCGTTCATAAGCTCTGGATACTAGCAGTGAGAAGTTGTATTCAATGTGATAAGGTACAATCGTTGTTTGATCTTTCAATAACTTGTTCTTTAGATCGTGGTACAAAATAAAAGCGTTGGGATCTTGCACATTGGCAACTGAATCTGCTGCTGTTGTGTCAAGACCATTGACTGAAAATTGAGACAAGGGAACAACTATTGATCGAACTGCATCTTTTTGTCTGGAGAGTAGCCATAACGCCATACTGACCATCCATCTGTCATTCGAAGCGATGGCTTGAGGAATGACGGTGGTTTCCAAGATCTCCTTTAACAAGTTACTATGGTCGCCTGTAATGTACTTGTCAGGTACTTGTATTTTCAATCTCATTTATAGTTACCTTCATATACTCTACATACTGCAATAGCTAAATGGAAATCCTTAAGGTTTTTCAAAATAACATTTACTGCATCTCTTAGTTTATCAGCTAGTAAAAAGAAAGCAGCAGCATATTCTATTTAAATGCCATCATTAATCAAACGGATAACCTCGACATGGACAAAACGCACATACCAAATCTTTGCTTTCCAAGTAATGCAAAGGCATTTTTTGACGCCGCTGTTTTCCAACGAGGCTCGCTAAAGTCATTAGCTAAGAATTTCTTCATCACTGCTTGCTCCTTATGGTATGTTGCAGTATTCCACAACCCTTGTAATAGATTCTTTTTACGAAGGGCCAGGTAAAAGAGGGTACAATCAACAGGGTCCCTATAATCAGGCTTTGACAAATATATATTGCGGGCTATGTTTGCCATTTGGTCCCTCTATAGAGCAATAGAATTAATCCTGTGTTGCAAATGTAATCAATCTGCTTACCACAACGTCAATTTTTTGAAGCCATACAAATATACCCAAGTTTCGGGCATCTTCCCATAAGAGCTTATTATCACAAAGCCGCACACATCTTTCCAATAAAAGGTCTTGTGATTGACTGTGGAATGCCCATATAAAGTCTCCGGATTTAAGCTCTAGCTGTCTCTGATTCTCAGGCAATGATGCATTTAAATGGAAATGGTTCTCCAATAAAGCTGTAAAACGAGCACCATTTTCGTCAAGCGATTCACCTTGATGTGTTATCTAAACATGACCAAGATCAGCTTTGGATAATACGGCCTTCTTCCCATCTACACTTACCTCAACGATGGTATCAACCATGGCGATTAAATGTATTCTTTCGTTTATACTTAAGCCTGGAAGAGCTTTGAGCTTCAAATAATGAGCAAGATTTTTGGCTTCATTCTGAGTTATTGGTCTGACGCTATCACTATCTTCTGAATCAAAATCTCTACATATGCGTTTGAAAACCTTATTAATTTGAAAACTTTCCATATTATGCAACAAAATTACTTTGTATAGTCATCATCATCGCCGTCGAATAGTCCATTGTACTCTCTTTGGTTGTCTCGCTTATTTCCCTATTTTTCCTGTTAGTACACGAGATAAAAATCTAGTGCTCATTTACGTTTTGCAGCTTCAACATTTTTGCTACAGAGACTGGTGGAAATTCGTTTATTATCTTGTCTTCCTCATCAACAAATTGTTTAAAAAAGCTGGACAAAGATAAAAGCACATTATTAACCAAGTCCATTTTCCCCCACATGATGTAGTGAATGAGATGATTTGGGTGATAAAACGGCAAAGGACCATTCATCTCATAAGAAATATCAAAGATACTAGACATTGGCTCTAATTCACTATGAAGCGTGTCCTGAATAGCTATATGCCTGTAAGCACTTATGAATTTCGAAAAAGTGATTAAAAACTTACAATTTTCAATGCTATCTTTGTCTGTCAACCATTTTAGATAGCATCTAATTTGATTACCTGCAGCAACTGTTAATACACCACAATCCACCCAAGCCAACGCAGTGATATCTTCCGGTCTACATACGCTCCAGCTTAGAGAATCATGGCTATAAAATGGAAGATTCAAAACTTACGTGTCAACTTTAAAATCTGTGTAGCAGATCCAGAGGTCGTTCTCATCGGCTGTATAACTTGTTCTTTTCTGACCAAAAATGCTTACGTGATTAGGAAAAGCAATTGCTAGCAAGAATTGTGCGTCTGAAGTGATGTTCCAAGCCAAGTCGCATATGGGTTCTCTGCTTGATGTTAGTCGTATGCACACTAAAACTAAAGAGACACTTACTCAAAACGAATCGTTTTCATGCATTCAGGGGCTACGTCCGATCGCATCTCCATCCAAATAGACAACGTTTTCCTATCTTCCCCAGACACAACTGCTAGGGCATTCGGAGCACACCTTATTTTTTGAATGGAGCTCACAGAATCTGATGTATTTAAAGTGTACAAAACATTCCATTCAACATTTTCTTCTCTTACATCAACAGTATAAAATACAATCTCTGTTTCGAGTGCGACAGTCAGGACTATTTTTTGATGCAAATGTAAAGAATGAAAGAGCCTGGATGCGGTATTTGTCGCCCACTGACTAGCGGATGTGACTACAATGGGGCTTACAGACCATGACATCTTAGTTGTCCCACAATATTTTATATCCATCCCATGATGATGAGGTATTAGATACCAAGTTGAGATTTGATTCAAAGTCTTAGAAACACCTATCAATAAAAATGCCCTTTCTCCGTTTGAAGCATCATCCATATTGTAAACATGCAAAGAAGACAAGTCTTGAATCAAATCAGTATTGCTTTCACACATTTTGCTGTGATACAAGTGACAGTCCTTTTTATCAAACTCATAGACTTTGACATGTTTGCCATCATACACCGCCAAATATTTCTCTATTTGATTACTAGGTGTTAGTCATTCTGCTCAATAAAATTGAGGGGCATACCCGCCTTTGTCAATAGGGACAGCAAGAACAGTTTCTGAATTAACAAATAAAGAGCAATCCAATTGCAACTGTGTTGTCATTTTTCCACAGGTCTAACCCAGATGTTGATATGAATAAAGGCATTTCTTTAGTCATTTACTTTTACCTCTCGTAATTCATATTTCCAGACATTAATTTGACCGTCAATGCCAATTGTACTGAACCTGTTCTTTTGTGTTTGGTATAGTTTACAGATGGAATGCTGATGACCCAACCAAGTGTATTTAAGGTGTAGTTTCGGTGCAAAAGAAGTTGAATCTAAGAAATCAACCAAATTCAAACTATAGCATCTTATTTGACCGTGGGGGTTGCGAGCAATAAGCGATAATTCAACGGGCTTAATAATAGCTAAAAAAAAAAAAATCAGTTAAATCATACAACACACTATATGAGCTTCTTGACTTACAAGATGATTGGATATGCGAGAAATCATGCAATATGTGTGTAGGCTTCAAAAAGTAAATGGTATCTAACGGGTCTAGTGCATTATCAACTCGCAAAACAACAAAAACTCTCGGGACTCTTCGAGGAGAGGAATTTAGATTTTGAACACCCCAAAATGTCAATGATCCATCAGACTGAATTCTGAATAGTAAGTCTGGTGTGTCTTTGATACGATCTCTAATGCGTTCAACTCGCTGGTCTAATCTGTTTTGTTTTGAATACGATCTGAATTTTGCGTTGACTGCATCAGATAGTTCGTCACAGCCAATATAGTGAATAGGTGAAAAGTCGTCGTCTGTTTGATCATCCCCCGCATGCTCTGGATGAATCAATTGATGAGCCGACTCCTTGACCTCGCTAGTTACTAAAGATTGATTTGAATCAATCACTGCACACATGTATAGCTGTTGGGGATGTTCCAAGTTTGTAGGAGACCAGAACCTCCCAATACCATCTCGCGCCATTGTAAAGAGTGTGCAATCATTCTCCTTTGAATTAGGCGGTAACCGTCTCCAAACAAAATGCGTGACATATTTAGGATGCGAAATAAATGTAAAGCTGTAATCGATCACGCCACTTTCAGCAGAATAATTCGGATACCATACTGTGACTAGGCGGTCAAACTACATCCAAATTATAAATAAGGGAATAAGTGATACCCCTCGAGTATGATTACCTTTCCAAGTGTAGCGAAAACATTTGACTTTGGATCGAATTTTGCTAGTGAGATGTCTGTTGCAGGTTTTTTGCTGCATAGTTTCTTCCAATCGTTTGTATCCGCATCACACTCCCATAATAAAATCTCGCTCCCAGCACTCAATAATAGATCTAATCATAAGAACAGCATGAGCACAGTGTCTATATATTCTTTTGAGTTTGCTTACTATGAACACTCCAATCTAAACATGTGACGCTACTTAAAGTATCTAAAATTGAGCTCAAGGTCCATCTTATCCCCTCTTGTGTTTCAGTTGCATTCAGTATAGCTATTTGGGTAAAATAAGAGACAGCAATCTATAAAAAGGAGTCAAACACCGTAAAACAATAAATTTTATCTCAACTTTACTTGACCAGTATTACTGTTTCCAGCAACAGCAGATATAGGGTCAAGGTCCCCCCTTTTTTTAAACAACGAAGAAGCTGCTATAATTTGTATCAAGTTGTCAGGGTCAGCATAAACAACGATCTTAGAACCTGTGGCATAAATCTTGAATGAAAGAGTTTAGTTTCAAATTAATTTACAAGAATGGAAAACTTTACAATGTATCTATCATTCTTGTATATAAAGGTATGTATTGCATGTAGATGTGAATTCACTTGCCCCGGGCAAATCTGTTCTAAAAACATGATGACCAATTCCTATAGCAATGTTTATAAAGAGAGAGAGAAAAAAATGCAATAACGTTCTATTACACAGTGAAAAGCCTGTTTTACGTGACGCGCAAACAGCGCTTGCCCACTAAAAATTTCATGCAACCACCCCACTATTGAATTTAACTACTGAGAATAAAAGTTGTCAATTTCAGGTTATCACATTAAAAGTAAAAGTGTGCCATTTGCATCAATGATTCCGTACACCAAAGAATTCTGGTTGTATGCACATAATCATAACACGCGAATATCAGTATTCAAACCCTTCTTTTATAATAACGATACTTGAGTCAGTGCGTAGCTTTGCATCAGTGTGATAGAAAATAGTTAGCGATGATTCAAACAGTATTATAGAAATTAGCAGGTATATTGTGTCAACAACGTTGTTGCCTCTCTCTCTCTCTCTCTCTCTCTCTCTCTCTCGCCAAGCATTAACCGAAAAGGAAAGTCAAGAGGGCGCGGTACTGATTTTCATGTCCTATTCTAATAGCCTACTGGACCTTTCAAGTGGGTTTAGATACAGGTACTGACTGGAACTAATCGTGGCATTTTGAACAAATACTTTTATCTTTACATATTACTTATTTTCAAAATGGGCAAGATACATCGTGCCCCAGTTAAAAGCTCAAGAATGTACTTTATTGAATAGAATGAAAAGATAATTAATATGGCACAAAAGAAAGAGAAACTAGGCAATCACCCTGCCTTACTTCAAACTATGTATGTGTGTCCATTTTGTGTTACGCTGTTACAAATAATCTTGGTTTATGCATTGGTAAGATTATCAACGTACACAAATAAATATCCCTTTCTTTTACATAGCTAAGACATATATGATATAGTAAATTGTACAGTTTATTTTATTCAAACAAATGATAGATTTAATCCTTTTTAGGAGCAACACTTTGAAGAGGCCAGCTATAGTTGACATTAGAGCGATCGTAACCGTACTTCTTAACAAAAGCATCCAATTCAGTTGGGCCTCTGGAACCATATTTATATTTGGAAATGTTGATGTCTTCATGATGGCCATCGATCTTGTGAAGCAAAGGAGTAAAAATCTTCCATGCAGCATCCAACTCATCATCACGAACAAAGTTACTATGGTCGTTTCTCAACACATCCAAAATTAAGGATTCGTAAGCATCAGGGATGGATAAATCAGTGTAACGACTGTGGTAAGTTAAATCAAGCTCAGTTTGGATGGTTTGATAAGCGAGACCGGGTTGCTTATTATTGAATTTGATATAGACAGCTTCATCAGGTTGAACGCGTAAGACAAGTTCATTACGAGCGGCATTCTTATAGAGACTACCAGCAACATTACGGAATTGAATACGAACTTCAACCTTGGCTTCATTCAAAGCCTTGCCTGCCTTCAAAATAAATGGAACACCTTCCCAACGTTCATTTTGAATCCATAAAACGAGAGCAGCGAATGTAGGAGTTAAACTGTCTTTGTTCTTGATTGTTTCATCGTCAAGGTAGCCAGGCTTTCCGTTTTCAGCGATATATTGGCCAAGTAAAGCATCATTGACAGAGATAGGAGGAATGCACTTGAGGACTTTAACTTTTTCATCACGAATAGCTTCAGCATCTGTAGAGATAGGTCTCTCCATAGCAATTAAAGACAATACCTGTAATAAATGATTTTGCATGACATCGCGAATAATACCGAATTCGTCAAAGTAGCCACCACGACCTTCTGTACCAAAAGGTTCTTTAAAGGTAATTTGGATGTTATCAATGTTCATACGGTTCCAAATTTGGGAGAAGAAGATATTGGCAAATCTAACCATCATAACATTCTTAACCATTTCCTTACCAAGATAATGATCGATACGGAAGGTCTACAAAAAAAAAAAAAAAATTAAAAGTCAATTTCTAATTTCTTAGTAAGGAAGTTATAAATAGTTACCTCATCTTCTGTGAAACAACTAGCCAACTCTTTAGCAAGATGGGCAGAGGATTCACTGTCTTCACCGAAAGGCTTTTCAACAACAATACGGTTAAGACCTTCTTTGGCATAGGTGTTTTTCTTTAAACCTTTAGCGACAGGGATGAAGACAGAAGGAGGTAAAGCCATGTAAAAGACGCGGTGTCTCTTACCAACTTCAATCTTACGTTCTTCTTCACAGTTACGAATAACCTTATCCAAATGGATGAATGACTCGTCTTGATCATATTGACCAGTAACATAGCTTAAAATCTTTTTGAATTCTTCCAACTTATCTTCAACGCCCTTTGATTTAATATAGTGAGTGACTCGATCAAGGAAATGGTCGTGGTCCATCTTAGTACGAGCATAACCAACAATTCTTGTATTTCCAGGCAAAAATCCATTCTTGAACAAACCAAAAAGAGCAGGGAAAGTCTTTTTCTTTGCCAAGTCACCAGAAGCGCCCAACACTTTTCAATACGCGTAAATAACCACAAAGCTTTTAAACGGCCCTGAAGTCTTTTTTTATTACTTACCAATGATGGTGACAGAACCGTGAAGTTCTTCACGAACTTGTTGACGCATTTGTTCAATAGGGTCCATTTTGATATAAGTTAAATATGAGTATACAAAAATGTAAAAAAAAAAAAAAAAGAAAAAGAAAAAGTAAAGAATTACAATGGCCACAATTTTTTGAATATATAGCCTGAAACTGAAATTGATAAAAAAAAATTAGGAGAAAAATATCTTCACCGCTCGCTTTAAAGACGCACTGCAGGGTTGACTTTAGCCTGTTTCTTCAAACAGACAATTGTTGCATAGATATGTTTATTGTATTTTGTTATTCTTCATGCTTGAAATGCCTATAAAAATATAATTCATGCCAAACAAATCCCTAGTAAGAAATTTGTAATCCATTTATAATATTTTATGGCTTTTTATTGAACCTTATTTTTCATCATTTCTTAGTGATAGATTATACAAAATTTATTTATAAAAAATTATAATAATAAAAGCCTATGAGCACAAAGTAACTAAATGTACTGCTTTGCCCTGGCTAGTTCGGAATGTTATGTAGACTGAAAAAACCTCTTTTGAGTAAAGAGGAAAATGTAAAAAAAGAAAGAATCAGAATCAGTAAATAAAATACTTGCACTACTACACTATGAAGACAACCAGTCCACTAGCTTGACACCAGGATGGACAGGATCTGGGGGAATCTGCTCATTGGTCATTTTGTTTTTAAATATTAACATCAAATAAAATTTCTGTTTTAATCGTAATTTATATTCTCGATCACTACTTTAAAAGCTCTATCTCACCTATTATTGGTTTTCTCTGTCTAATATGACACAAGATCAACAGCTACTTGATCTTCAGAATCAAATTTCGCGATTATCTTCTCAACTTGCTGCCCAACAAGAAATCCAAAACCTCAAAAAATTAATCACTCAAAACCCCACCACAACCCCTACCCCTGAGCCAGTCTCACTACCACCAACTCTCTCAACAACCTCCACCGATAAACCAGACCCTTCCACATCTGAGTCCTCTTCCCTTCCTCCTTGGCGTGTCCCCAAAAAAACTCGCCAAGATCAAGCACCTCTCCCCGGTTGAAAGTGCTGCTCGTATGTAAACTTCGCAGAGCGCAAGCCTCTGCTCGCTTTTTCAAACCCCCCTCTACCAACCAAGGTTTTAGTTTCGTATGCTACCACATCAAAACCCACCTTCCCCCCTGGAACCCTCCACACTCACCTAAAACGTCTCGGTGTCAACAATGGCCACGTTTTAGACATCCACTACCCCTCTTCCAACATAGCTGCCTTCTTAGCTCATTTGGATTTCTTACAAAAATTTCGTACCCACTTGAAATCTCACTCTATCTCTGAAGCAATCGATTTCAACCCCTATATAGGAGAATGCCTCTGCGACCTGCAATTCCAAACAATATCCGAAAGGGACAGAGACGATGTCGCCTTCCGAATCCAAATCAACCGTGCTGAGCGAATTATCCTTAAGCTTTGCCCCTCTGTCCGTTACGCAGTTGCTGCCTATTTCCGTGAAATAGATGATATTACTACTTCTTTTTGGCAGATCCTCAAAAAGGAACGTGCTTCCCGACAGCGCACCTCTTTATCTCCTTCCCCTTCTCTCGCCTCTATGGTGTTAGAATAACCTTTTCCCCTCTTCTTTTACATTTCCCTCTTTTCTCGTAAAGAGGTCTTTTTGTCTTTCGTCAACGAGAACTGGCCAGGGCAATGCAGCATTCAATACTATGTGCTCATTTGGTCATTTTATAAATTTTCATTTTATAAATAAAATATTTTCTTTTAATCGTAATTAAAAAATCACGTAATGATGGTTAATCTTCTGAGCTACATTGAAACACAGCAAGAAGTAGCATAAGCTTAAACATATATCGCTTGTATAATATACCAACCACGGCTCATTGTTGGGTTATAACAGGCCTTTGTGTCAATGAAACATTGCCAGGCACCTTTTATTCTCAGATTTAGGAAACTTGCCCTCTTTTTTTTTCTGGTTTGTGGTAGATTTATGAGCGATTCACTTACAACTACACCTGGATCAAACTCAACTAGTGAATTAGATACTTATCTTGATTCGATCGATGTCTTAAAGTTTAACTTAAAGACCTTGTCTTATACTTCTTGCTACTGTGAGGAAAATATTTACATGTTATGTAAAACTATTAAAGAAAGAAAATCAAATTTACTGCCACACTTTTCTGTAATTTTTATAAGCAATCTCAATAGATCTGTAACTTAATCTGATAATTGAACGAAAATGTGTGCACTATTAACTTTAATCTAAGGTTCCTCTTTGGCAACAAAAAGCTGGAAGGGGCGATGAACATACAGTTATTTGGGTATGATGAAACCAATTTGAATCATTGAATCTATCAAAATGCTCAAATCTTTCTTCTTCTTTCTTTAGGACTATCATGTAATTCTACTATATAAGAACAACGAGTAACTACTGCTCTTTGTCTTTCAACAATAATCAAATAACCATTTGTTATTCCAGGGACTCTGCTATTTACGATTTTGACACATTGCTGCCATTTCCTTCACCTACAGATATCTATTTTCTGGAAACATTCAAACCTAATATGTTATTGAAAGAAGAATACCAGCACTGTTTTCGCTTTATCCCTGCCGATACATACTTGAGTTTTTTCGAGTCAGATAGAAGCCATATGGTTAGTAGTCTTTGAAGTTTTCAAGCTGTTGTGCTCATTGCTGTTTTTTTTTTTTAGTTGAGGAAAGATGGAACATATATTGCACAACCACCAAACTACCCTCCTATTACGAAGGGTGGATCAAATCTAGACGGTTATATTAATATGAGAAACAAAGAAGATTTATTTGGAAGAGTTTATACAAACGAGGAAGCGTACGATTTGATATTCTTTTAGTACTTTTCTGTCTCTTATTGCTTTCAACATCCCGTAAATAAATCTCATATTTAGTCTGTCATTAAACTGTGTTCTAATACGTTTAAAGAAATGTTTTTATTTATAACAGAATTTATAAAAATGACCCAAAGTGAGCACATAATACTTGCGTATTGAATTGCCCGGGTCAGTTCGAAAGGGTGAAAAGTGTACTAAAAAAACCTTTTGATAGGCAAAAGGGTAAAAAAGTGAGAGAAGGGAAGAGGAAAAAGAGAGATATATCACAAATACTAGATTTAGGAGCCACACCGCTATCCAACACTTTTAGTAAATTTTTACCATATTTGGAAAGCGCGACTCAGACTTCTACTATTATATACTAAAACAACATCTCCTCAACAAAACCTTTGACAATTGTAATGGGACCCCTTCGAGGAGCCTACAACAAAAGTTCAGATCCTGCCCTCACTGAGGAACAGTTGTCTGAACTTGACAACAACTTTTCGACATTCCGAAAACAACTAACATGTACAGCATGTTTTAAAACTACCACCTTCCACCGAAATGGTTCTTCAACCAAAGAACCCTACCAGCCACTATTTAGCTGCACCTCTTGCCATAAAGCCGTCAAAGCTTTTGAAATGTACCCTCTTGTCTGTTCTGCTGCTCAGAACACCCAACCTCATTCTCAACCGACAACTTCTGCGCCACTAAACATGGACACACTCTCCAGTACAAACCAAACCGATCTTATTCAGCAGTTATGCAAAACTGTTGAAAAATTAACCTCTGAACTTTCACAAGCTCGACTTGAGATCCAAGACCTGCATACCCGCCTTAACGGCATGCCTTCCTCTACACAGGTATTGGATTTCCCTACCATCACGGAATCCCAACCACGTACTACAGAATTCGCTAATGCCCCCTGGCACAACAAAGAGAAGCTTAACTTAGTCAAGCAACCTTCAACTCAGCAACGTGAACAGCGTCGACTCCAAAAAGAAGCCGCTGCTGCACGTTTCTTCCAACCTCCGTCAGAGAACCAAGGTTTCAAATACCTATACATCCCCACTAAAGCACGTGTTCCTATTGGCACTTTACGCACAACTTTCCGTAAACTTGGGGTTAATAATGCTCGACTCCTCGACATCCATTACCCCGCTCGTAACACCGTGGCCATTCTTATTCACAATGACCATGAAGCCGAATTCTCAGAACTTCTCCGACGCCACAACATCCCAACAAAGGCCGATTTTAACCCTA
>JNEK01003096.1:0-30306 GCA_000697295.1 Mucor indicus B7402
AAAAAAAAAAAAAAAAAAAAAAAAAAAAAGAGGACCCCTTGCCAAATTTGATGGCCATAATAGGTTGACATATTTTTAAATAACCGCTACTGAAATTGTGTAGCCTACAACTAGACTACATGTTTATTTAACTTGGGTTTCATGCAGCTGTTGCTCATTCTCCCATTATTAATTAGAGTAACTGATACTGTTATAGTGTATGTATAACGCTTTTTAGTGGAGGGCCATGTAGTGTATTGATAGTGCGCGTAAAAACTGCGAATATTTTATAATTGGAACAAACATATATGTAGCTGCTTGTTTACTTTAGGCAAATAGCGCGACTACCCTTAAATGTATAAGCCTTCTTATTGCTGGCACTAAGTTAAATGAAGTTGTCTCCCAGAGTTTGGCATGATTGAACAGCAGTTTTACATTGAATTATGCATCGTTGGCTTAAGGCATATACATAAGCAAGGCCATACAATTAGTTTGGAATGACGCGTATAAAACTTTGATTAGGTTATTAAAAGGTGCATATAAAAACAAAAGAGAGCTTTCAGCAATATTTCCGGTCATTGTGGCAGCATCAAAAAATAAAGTTATAACAGTAGCTTCTAGTTTCATAGTGGCTTCTTCAACAATCTCAACCAAACTGAAATTGAGAAAAAACCTCCTAAAAGTAAGTTCCTAGTTAATCATGTCAGTGATAGGTGCGTATTAGAATGTATGCATATCACATAACAATAGATTTTAGAATATTTTAGACCCTAAAAAGAAGTTGGTATATGTTTAGGTAAAAAAGCGTGGTATAAGTAATTTTTTTATTTTTTTTTATGGAATTATTATTAAGATGTTGTGTGGGTTTTTGTTTGTTATGTACAGTATTAAAATAGTGGTGGTTGTTTTGTATATAATAATGTCATATAGTAAATTTGTGTGGTTTTTTTTTTTTTTTTTTTGGTGGGTGGAGAAGTGAGAAAATGCATAAAATGATAATTAAAATTATAATTTTGGAGGATTGCTATAGGAGATAATAATAAAAAAAAGGAGAAAAAATATTAAGGAGCTTAAGGTCATTATAAAGAGAGATTCATGCAAGGTTTTGAGTGGAGTGTATGTGGTGTGCAGTAATTATGATGAGTATGAGGGTGAGCATAGAAAAAAAAAAAGAGGAATATAGAAACGAAAAAAAAGAAAAAAAAAAGAAAGGCTTAGTAGAACCAAGGATGCATTAATACCTGATGAATAGTGGGTCTCTTTTCAGGAGATGGGTTTAACATACAAGAAATTAAATTGTAGCAACTTGAAGAAACACGAATTTTTGGATGTACAAACTGACCAGCAATTGCCATATTTGAATCGTGGAAAGGCACTTCACCAAATAAGATGGTATATAACAGCACACCCAAGGACCAGATTTCAGCAGGTTCAGCTCGATAAGGTCTACCCATCAATATTTCAGGAGATGCGAAACTAACTGTACCATAGAATTGAGTATACAAATAATTCTTGTGTTCACCAAAATGACGAGGCAATAACACAGCAGAACCAAAATCAATCAATTTAACCTATAAATCAATCAGTGAGTAGAAGCCCTGATCACTAGCTATGACTCTCTCATACCTGAAATTGGTCATCAATAACTATGTTTTCATCTTTAATATCACGATGGCAGATACCAAGTAAATCAAGATGAGCGACGCAAGATACAATCTGTTCGAATATCATTTTGGCTAAAGGTTCTTCAAAATACTGGTGACGTTCAATGCACTCAAATAGATCACAGGAAGTACGTCTTTTCATAGGTAATTCTTGTGGCTTTTCATCAAAATAAGAAGGACATTCATCAATAGGTGAATTAATCATAGAAGCATAACTCGTAGTTGTAGTGCTTGAAGCCTCTGATAAAGCTGGAGATCGAGTAGGTGTCATTGTGTTATTGTGAGACCATTGAGTACCATGCAATTCCATAACGAGATAGCCAAACTGATGGTCTTGATAGAAATCAACAAAGCCGATCACACTTGAATGACGCACGTTCTTTAAAATGTAAACTTCCATAGGAATGTCGCCTAATTCTCTATCTCTGACCCAACTATGAGCAGGAATCTTGTTGCGAAATATGAATTTGACTGCTCTTTCGATGCCTGTCTTTTTTTCACGAGCCGATACAACAAATCCATAACCTCCACTTCCTAATTCTTCGCCAATAATGTAGTTGTTTAAAAATAAAGGGTGTAATTGATATTGAGATAAATTAGCTGGCATGATTAAATAAAGATAAAAGAATAAAAGAAAAGAAGAACAAAGAATCTCAACTTTTTTAAATATTAAAGACAAAGAAAAAAAAAAAAAAAAAAAAGGGGGGGGGGAGATTGAAGAAAGAGAGAAATAGAAAAGAGGAGAAGGGTTTAAAGTAAGCGTGTGTGTGTGTGTGTGCGGATCAGAAAAAAAAAAAATATTAAAAAATGTTTATTAATATTAAAATGACCTCTTAACCTTATCACAAGAAAAGAATGCTTCTCTCTTTCTTTTCTCGCTCTACCCCCTCTAATTTTTACATATTCTACTACTGCTACTACTATTTCTACTCAATAAAAAACAGTGTTATTGTAACAATGAAAAATCCCCTAATTTCTTTCTCCCCAAAGGGGTCCACGTTATTTTTCTTTTTTAATAATAATAATAATAATAATAATAATAATGCAAAAAATGGATTACAACGTGTTTATATATACAATACACTAAATTTAGAAATTATTCAAAGGAGAAGAAGGGGATAATAATCTGATTTCTAATAAGGAATTTTCCCCCTTCTCTTTTTTTCCCGATCATATCTGAATAAAATAAGGGCTGTCAAATTTGTTATCATCAGAGTGTATGGGAGAGACATATGGCTATATTGTTATATGTACATCGTTTGGTTTTAATTATTACTACTATGTTGACAAATTTAAACTCGCATCTCTACCTTCTTTTTTCTCTTTATTTTACAAAATTTCCCTTTTTATTTTGACATTTGCATACATGATGCATAAAAACACACACACACACACACACACACACACACAAAATAATGGCAATTCTTCTTTTCCAGTACACACCCCTCCCCTTTCTCTCCTTATAAATAAATTTGCATGAATTATAATAAAGATCGAACAATTGATTCAACTGCAGCTTATTTCCTTTTCAATTCAATAAACCCTATTCATTTATAGAAATTTCTTATAAATCTGATCCCCATCTCCCCTTTATAATATATATTACTACAGGCTATATAGGATACCCAGCAAATGGGTAAAAAATGACCTTAATGTGTTACCATGACAATCAACATATGTTTGCTAACAGTGATCGACCTATCCTTTTTTTCCCTCCCAAATATAATAATGTTGATCAAAGTTATATATATATATATATAATATGCTCCCTAGTATCAGTATGACAACTTTTATTTTGTTATGGGTATATTGTAAATACTATTATACATTTTTAATTCATGGATTGAATTAATCTATTAATGTCAAATTCACGATCACCTACATCTCCACCTTCCACATAATGTTTTGCCTTTCTTGGTTTCCAGGAAGTCTTTTTATGCCCGTTCGGATTACTTAACTTGAAAGGCCACAAGAAATGATTCACCTGTTTAAAGTGTTCACCCACCGTGAATATTTCATGAATCACATCCTCCATGCAAATAATACCAAAGGAGCCCAAATGGTCCGCAATCACTCGGTTGTCCGAGAGAGGCACTCGTTGACCTGCTTTGTTTTTCGCATAACCTCGCTTGTAGATGAGTTCACGCACACTTTTCAAATTGGGAGGACCATAGGTGACATGAGGTTCAATGATCTGGAGCATCTGACTTGTAGCTTTGTTAAGTCGAACAAAGACACCATTATTGATTTGAAGGAGTCGGAATAGTTGAAGTACTTTTCTCACTTTGGGACTGAGGTCGTTGATGCCACTGATGCGAATGACAAAGAGGAGTTGTGGTTGAGCAGGAACATAAAATCCATTTCCTTGGTGTTTAGCAAGACGTTTCAATCGATGCTCTTCGTTTTCTAATTGTCGATATTCCTTTATGTAAGCATCTGCTTTTTTAAAGATGATCTTGCGCACATCGCGGCTTTCTTTTTGAGCTTGTGATTTTAACTGTTGTTTCTCAAGTTCGGTTTTTTCGGTTGTTTTTCTTTTTTTCAAAAGGGTTTCAGGGACAAATACTTGATCCTGTGTAGGAGTACTAAAAAGAAAACAATGGTGTGTGTTTGAACATAGACTGGGGTGGATATAAACTTTTTTCTTTTTACCTGTATGACATAATTTTTTGTTTAGAAGGAAGGAAGACAAAAAAAAAAAAAAAAAAAAACTGATATCTAGGTAAGATGTTTGGAAAAAGTCACATTAATGGATTTCGTTTTGATTGGCTCTAGCCTTGAAAAATTTGAACCTAAATGTAATAGGGGAGACGAGTATTTTTTTCTCTTTTTTTTTTCCACTCTTTTTTTTCTTCGAACAAGAACTTCTTAATCAACAAAATGGGTATTAGTTTCTCATCATTATTTGACACACTCTTCGGTAAGAAGGAGATGCGTATTCTTATGGTCGGTCTTGATGCCGCCGGTAAGACTACCATCTTGTATAAGCTCAAGTTGGGTGAAATTGTGACAACCATTCCTACTATTGGTAACAATGACAAATAAGAAAAGCTTCATCTGTAGCTAATAATTAACCATCTTGAACTAGGTTTCAATGTTGAAACTGTTGAATACAAAAACATCTCTTTCACTGTTTGGGATGTCGGAGGACAAGATAAGATTCGTCCTCTTTGGAGACATTGTAAGTTATTTAAAAAGAAGATGGTCTATTCATCTGGGAGATAGAGAAAACTCATTTCCTTCTTTCTTTTTTTTTTTTTTGCAACTAGATTTCCAAAACACTCAGGGCATTATTTTCGTTGTTGACTCTAATGATCGTGACCGTATCTCTGAAGCTCGTGACGAACTTCAACGTATGTTAAACGAAGACGAACTTCGTGATGCTCTTTTATTGGTTTTCGCTAACAAGCAAGATCTTCCCAACGCTATGAACGCTGCTGAAATCACTGATAAGCTCGGTCTTCATTCTCTTCGTAACAGACATTGGTACATTCAAACTGCCTGTGCTACTAGTGGTAAGTTCATTATTTAAAACTCCACGAGAGAGATAAAATATAAATAATTAACACTCCGTTAAAATAATTAGGTGATGGTCTTTATGAAGGTTTAGAATGGTTATCTGCTAATTTGAAGAAAAGCTCTTAAATTATAATACAAAAATAAAAAAAAACAAGTAATGTATACTAATTTTCTCATACTTTTTTACGCGATTTTATTATTTGTTGTATGTATTTCAGTAGTAATGAAGCTGCATCATATTTTCTAAGGGGGATACATTTCTCGGGACTACTCATTTCTTTCAAGGCTTCGAAAATTTTTATCAGATCAAGGTTTTTAACCCTGACCGAGATCTAAACAGCTTGTTTCTATAAACGCGTTTTTTTTTTTTCTTGATTAATGCATATTATCTAAACGTCGAGAGCCAAACACGACGATAAATGGAGCTCTTACCATATATTGTGTTATTGTGTCTGTGAAAAGATGTAATTCCAGTTTTTTACAGGTGGCCTTTCAGGGTCTTTTTTTCTGGCCGCTTATTTTACTTTCTCTTTGCATATTATAATACTGTAATTAGAACATATCACTAACACCTGGTCATTTTTCTCATATTTTACATTACTGAAAATGGAATGACCTTACAGCATAACTTATACTCTAAGGGTGGAGATATGTGATAACTAGACTGTAATAATCGGTAAAAATGTACAACAGGCTGCTAAGAAAATACACCTCCTTTAGTCCTTTAAAAGTGAGGGAAGATTCATCAGTTGGAGCGAACATAAGGTCTATTCGTGCCAACTCATAATTGTATACTGATACGAGATTAGCTGGTCTTTGAAATTTTAGGAGTGGACTAATTTTACATACAAACAAAAAGTATGTACAAATAGGATACACTAGCTACATTCTGGAATATATTGTTATCGAGAGACTAAGTCGTATTATATATCACATGAGTAGCTTTCAAGAGTTTGCTGCCCAATAGTGAATATCCTAAAGCATTGCAGCGGCTGATACTAACTAGTCTAGCTTGTTTTTATTAAGTTGTTTGGAAATATTCAGGATGCTCTGTTATAACGTATAAGAACTAGATTAGTACGGCTAATATGAGCAAGCATGTACGTATGTGCTAATTGTAGTCTTGGTGTCTGTATTTCTTACATATGGCTGCCGACTAGTTTACTTTTCCCAAGAAGAGCTTGCTTCTGTTCCATTAACATCTACCCACTATCTTTAGATTACATGAAAAAGGTGAACACTGTATGTATATTGTGATTTTGTAGTTGTGTAGGCGACTACTTGCTATTAACAGAGGCTGTTTTGGTAACCGTCTCATACTGGTAATGCAAATGGTATAAAGGGCTCCACTTTAAGGATACACATCCCTTTCATAGTTATCTACTAAATAAAAGTATTAGTAAACTAGTAAAAATAAGTACTTGCATTAGCCTTTATGGCTACCTTTTCTATAAATAAAGCCAAAGGATGCTCTAGAATGTAACGTGTAACAACGATTTCATTCAATTCGTTCATTGTAAAGCAGGTGCTCTTATAACTTTTAAGAGTTTTCTTCCGCTAATTTCTTCCCCGCACCCCCCCTCTCCTGCTGTATTTTAGCGCGTAAAAGTTCCCGATTTGCATTTCAACAGAAAAGAGATGATTGATTTGATAAAACTATATGTAGGGAATATACAGATAGTGGAAAGATTATGTCTTGAAATTAGCATTGTAATGGGACACCTCATAGATAGAATCATTGGTTTAGATTACTTCTTTTCTGTCACTCACAAATTGACGTGTATACTTTTAATATCCTGGAGCCAATGTCTCTTTTTTTATGCATAACATATTGTTGGATTTAGCCTTGTGCATAGTACGTTCTAATTGCTTTATATGAACAGCCCTTTTTTTTGTTCTATTCAAAGCGAACTTTCAATATAAATGAGCATAAGAAAAACGGATCTGTACTGTTAGTTCAATATAAACTTTATTAGCAGGTGTCTATTATTCCCTGTTAAATACTTTATGACCTATTTAAACGTTTTATTTCGAGATCAATTGCATAAATCACAGTAACCATGTACATGTACGCAGGCATTATATATATGTAATAAAGGAGGACTGAAATTTTAATGTGGTCCATATCTTGTAAATGTTTTGAATATATGGCAAATATACTCGAGAAAATACAATTTTACGGACACAATTAGAACACGTTTTCGGCCTTATATACAAAAGCAGCACTCCTCAACCCTAAGTACAATAGTTCCATTTAATAGTATTGCAGGCTATGTGTTCCTCTTTATTATTTCGCCACCCTTATACATAGGATGTCGCGGTACTCATGAATCCTCTCCCCCTCCTCTCCCCATTCTCTTCCTCCTATTTTTTTTTTTTTTTTTTTTTTTTTGCTTCCTGAACACAACCATCACTATGGGATCTACTTATACAGTTATCTCATAGTTAGGCCTATTTAATGAAAAATTATATACATATCTCTTATCTTCTCATAGATAGCCAGTGTTATGTATAAGTATCTCGTTATTGTGCCGTATATTCAGGTGTGAAAAATTCTATTCTTATTATAGTTCCTGAAGTAGAAGCCGTTTAAGTACGTGCATAAACGAAAAAAATACACATGTGTAGGATAGTCTAAAACTATTCAACATTTTTATTGGGAAGAGCCTCAAGAAGTAATACATGACAATAATCTACGATTATGCAAACTAATATAGCTCACAAGGATGAATGAAAAGAAATCTTATTTTTGAACTCGTTTCTTTTGAATTTGACCGAACCTTATAAACATACATGGCAAAACTTACAAACTATATCTATTTTTTAGGTATTAGGCTGTGTATAATAAATATTATATCAAGCATATACTAAGCTCTTTGCTCATATTGTGCCTCTTCTATTCCCAAGTAATAGGCTAGTACCATTACTACTAATAGCTTCTTAATTCTACTAGATGGCTTCAGGGACCAAAGAGATATATGCGCAATTAAAAGCTGCAAAAAGAGTGCTACTGGTTTTGGTAATACTTGCATTAAAGTTCCTCGGAGCAATTGTTTATAGCTTTATTCATAACGATATAAGGGTTCTAGTATAGCTATGACGATATCATTTTGTTAAGGTCAGGGATCGCTAGCAGTAATGTTGAAATATTGCAAAAGCGCATACGCAGCCAAAGAGGAGAATCTAGTGAATTTCGAAACATAGTTAAAGCCGGTACCTCAAGGCAGATTTGGGTACCAGCCGATTGGTATATACTATCATTTTTATTGGAACGAAACATGTTGATACATTTTAACTAAAATTTAACTCATAAGATGCATAATCTTGATGGTAATCCTGCCAATTAACTACCCTCCTTTTCCCATAAGAGGCAAAAAACTTCTTGTTTAGGATTTAAATCGGTTATTTTCTATATATGATAGAACCATTTACCATTATTTCATAGTCATTACCACATACTGTGATTAATTGATGTGCCACGGTATCATAATGTCGTTTAGTGTTGGCCGTTTAGAAAACAAAAATAATGTTTATTGCCGGGTAGCGCCATGTACAGTAACAAACAAACATACCAATAGGACGCATACTAGAAGATCAGAACATTGCGCGCAGAATGTATCTCTTTTTATTAAATACATAAATGAGAGAACGAGAAACTTTTGATTAATAAAGTTGATGCACAGGGTTCATTTTGTATATATATATACCGACATAAAATGCATCACATACGACATTATTAATATGAAAATTTACTTAAAAAGTAGAGCACAGCTGGTCTTTTTTTTTTTTTTTTTAATCAAAATGATATGATGTAGAAGGAGTAGTTATAATAAGATGTATGGTAGTGGTGCATTGAAAGCATGAGCATAACTGTACATAATATATATATAAATTAAAGGGCATGAATCATATAAAGAACAATCCTTGCTTAGTCAACGTGATAAAGAAGAATAACGATTAGATTTTACTGTGAAGTTGATAAACAACCAAGTAAAAGATCTAGTTCTGATGATTGTAAGCCTGACAAAAAATTCTGATATGGCTGAAATTTTTGTGGATTTAATATTTGCTGATAATTTTGATCATCGGTGATTGGCATTCTTGGGAAATTTACGCTTGAAGTAGATGTTAACGAGGCGGAACGGCTGCTCGTTGAGCTCGAAGATGAATTTAATCCATCCATATATTGATTGAATATAATATCATCTACAGTTACTGAGGGAAACATATTATCTATTCCTGTTGGTGATGGAAGCATATTGTTATCGGAAGTATTAATAGAGGGTGTATCCAGTTGAATAAAGTTAGTCGTATTATCAAAGAAGTTGGTAACTGCGTAGTTGATGTTGTTGTCATAGTGATTTAGTGCGAAAGCATTAGACTTTGCTGTATTGTTACTAAGGGATTTTGTTTTGATCTGATGTGAATGAATCTGGTTCCAGCGGGTGCGGCATTGCCTTTGAGTTCTTGTAGGTATCATGCTTGCTACGCGAATCCAACAACAGCCATATACAGCAATAGCTGCTTTCAATTGCTCATCTTCTTCAGGTATCCATCTACCTTTGCGAATTGCTGGATCAAGTGCTTCTGTCCATCGTGCTTGACATTGAATACCTGTTCTACTAGGAATATTTTCTGATATTTTGTTCCATGGTAAAGAGTAGCTATCTGGGGTGATTGTTAGGTAAAATTGAACAGCCTCAGTGAGTGCCTGATCCTCTATCTTAGACCATCTTCCTTTATGAATATTAGGGCTAATAAATAAAGATACAGTCAATAATTTTACATTACATCTAGAGGTTCTTTTTACTTTAATGCACCAAACCACCGAGTTGAGCATTGAACGGCTGTTCTTCCGGGTATAAGTTTTGCGATAAGTGTCCATTTATGAGGACCATGTTCCTCTACTGCTTTAGTCAGTAGCTGATCTTCTTCAGGTGTCCAACGGCAATAGAATTGGTGGCTACCATCTTGTTTAAAGACGCTCATTGAAGTGTAAGACATTTAAGTAAAAAAAAAAAAAAATAATAATAATTAAAAAAGAAAGAAAAGGTACTGGACCCAACGATACTTTATATATGTACATAAGACTTCAAGGCGACATATTTAATTTCAGACTCATGATACTAGCAATAAAAGGGGACTGCATTTACGAAGAAGCAGAAAGGAAAGCACTTTATTAATATTAGCATTGTCCAAAAACTGATAAATTCGGATGATGTCGGATATACATTGGGCATAAGAGAGTAGATACAATTACTTCATTCATATAGCGGATAAAGCATCTTTTTTAGAAAGTAACCCGCTTCAAGATTTTATGTACCGTCTTTTCTACACTCCTTCCTGTCTTTTCACTCTCCCCTTTGTGGCTTGCTAATAAAGTTTGAAAGATGCTTTAGGGATCATCTCACGTATTTTAAAATGAGCTAGTGCGCATGAGACAAAAAAAGCAAAAGGGCTCAAAACCTTTTTAGAAATAGCGATCGATTTGAGCCATTCTGGTCCCGATCATAATGTTTAATATCCTTACCACTATCACATTCTATATAGTTATTGAGTGAAAAAGCAATAAGCTCGAATCATAAGGGAAGTAAAAGAACCAGGTACATATAGTCATAAACAATGGCTTCATGATATCTATGTCCTTGTCGGCGTAAAATATATGTAATATGTACATAAGCATTTGTCAAGCTCCTTTCATTAAATTTTAATGTTTAGTAAAAGAGGGAACAGAAACAAAAGAAATATGGTCCCTGAAAAAACTGGATTTGTAAAATTAAGCAAAAGATGTAGTACATTTATTATGTGTAGCACTTTTAAATCGAGAATTGTTGTGTCACTCTGCGTTTTTGTGCCAATCTGATTGACTATTGATTTAATTATAGATACAAATATTACAAAAGTACTATGTGTTCAGCTTCAACATAAATAAACAACGCCCGGACCTCAACTTACTAAAAACATTATCTCAGTTTATGTTACGTCAATTGACATATATAAGCCGTAGAATGGTATGTTTCTCGCTTATTTTCGATGCAACTACATGCAATTCTATTATATAGATATACTATAGTGGCACAGAGCTAACACCACTAGCTAGAACATATACTATATACGAAAGCAATTTTTTGCAAGTTTCTGTTACTAGATACTACCATTCTATACTAGGAGGAAAGCCTTTAACAATATTTTTTTTTTTTTTTTGTACCCAAAGGAACACTTTTTCTCTTTTGATAGACATAGTATCCCCAGGGAAATTTGAAACTGTATGATGTCAGCAACCCTAGCGTCATTTAACAAAGTAACAGGAATTATTCCCCATTGGACTGTTGGAAAAAAAAAAAAAGGCAAATGTTAATAACATTCAATGAGTAACTATTTCTAAATTAATTTTAATTACAATCAACTAGGAAAAATTTAAGACTCGCTAACAAGGGGGAAGCATCAAAGAAGGATTGATGATGAAGTACTAGTGTAGTAAAGCACATATTTTATATAAAGTTCTTAAAAATAATAGTTATTTTGAGTAATATATTCCCAACTTCTTGTTTGCTTGCTCCGAAATGTGGTCCTATGTTCACAATATCAGGGCAAGACTACAGGAGGCAACAGAGAGAAAGTAAAGCCAGTAAGCACCGAGTTTTTCACTAGTATTACGATTGCCTTCTGTGTTTTAGTGTGCTTTGTAGCCTAGCACAATCGCCAGAGAAGACCTCAGTAAGAGCAAAACAATTATGTGTGAGTTAACAAAAATACAGTTATTTTTTTTTTTTTTTTGACAGGTAAATTGAATGTTTTATTACTTTCAATTTAGCAAAAGAGAAAGAAGAAGGCTGTTATATCGTCGACTTCTTTTTAGAATCAAATTTGAAGCATGCTCTCAGGATAACTTTATGCTTTAAATATACACTACTAATGGTGTTTTCGGGTCCTTATCGCCATAACAGGTAATTGTATCTTAATGGTCTAGAGAATAAAATACTCTTGTAGATTTCATGAGCAATATGGATATGACAGCTTACTTTTCAATTAACAGACATACTATATTTTCCTCTCAAATCAGTAAAAATTTTGGTATTTCTTTATCCCTGCAGGGTAGTATGGTGTTTCAATTGAATTTGAGCTGTGCTGCTTATTCAACTTGAGAGTCGTATAATTTAGAATCTCATACCCATTTGTTTATTGTTTATACGCATGTATTTGCGAGAATGAGACGCGAAATTTCAAAACTGGGGAGTAAATTCTATGAACCCGAGCATCTACGTATTATTAAGGAAAAAATCCAGCACAGAAAACTTTAATTTATAAAGTTAAGTTTGACAGTAATCTTAAAATTCAGTAAAAGTAAAATGGCTATGAAAAAATAATCGGTTATTAGCCCCTTGCGATGGTGCTTGCTCACGAAAATATCATCAAAATTGAAATACAAATTCAATTAGTACTAGTAGCAACAATTGGTACCATTGCTCTCCTCACTGCTACAATAGCAAATAGGGAAAAAAAGTTTGTAGCTGCTTACTATTAGTCGGGTTATATACTTTAAATGCAAGATTAAACTTAGATTTAATGCAGAATTTTGTGGGTTGATCTATGTACACCTTAAAAGTGTTATTAGACACTTTGTAAGCCTAAGGCCATTTTTAAAGCCATTTACTTAAGAAATGCTAAAAGACTTGCACTCCAATGACGTACTGATTGAAGCTTTTTAAATGTAAAACTTCAAGTAAATAGCTTACTAGGTAAATCGCTGAAAAAGTGATGATTTAAACAGAAACCACGATAGACTTTTTTTGAGAGACACGGTAATAAATTTTATAACCCTCTAGTCTTGTTATGTGAATGATCCGCCTATTTAAATTAGCTTCCAGAAAAAGGGCTTATCTATTATACATTAATAAAAATAGTTTTTATATATAATTATCAAGTTATAAAATTCATAAGAGACGTTAAGGGAAAGCGAAATGAGGCAAATTATCCATACGCTCTACTTGCTACGCTTTTTATATGGCGTAAATACCTTTTTTTTTTTCACATTTAAACAAGGAGTGACACGTGATTTTATTAAACGGTGAAAGACTCATTTCATTTAGATATACAATATTCACTTTGCAAACTTCTGTTTTTTTTTTTGTAGCTGAGTAACTAAATGACATTGAAATATAACAAATGCTATTAGGTAAGACACAGCCTCCGCTTAAAAAAGACAAAAAAAGTGTGATACCAAATCAGCATAAACTGTATACTTCTCTTATCAATAAAGTATTGTTTACTTTTTGTTTATTTTCACTCCCTATTGTAAACAAAGCAATTAATTATAAGCCCAAAAAAAAAAAAGTAATAGTCCCAAAAATGAAAGTCCCAAAAAATTTCTGCAGTCACTTAATCAAAAATAAAGTATATAAAGAGCCTCTTTTTTGTCCTGAGTTTTTTTTTTTTTTTTTTTTCTTTAGCCTAAGGGGGTCTCTGGTCTGTGGACGCACAGTCTTAGGGGCAGACTACTTCCTTCTTTTTAGGGCTTCCATTCTGCAAATTCCAAAGTAACTACTGGTTGGGATCTGAGGGGATTGTGGGATATAAACGGATCGTGGCACTAAGGGGAAAACAGTAGCGAAATGGGTTTGTAGTCTAAGGTGCCTTAATTCCTCGGTCAATGTCGCGCAAGACGGGTAGAGCAGCTCTAGGCTTCGGTCAGAGCATACTCATAGACTCATAGCAAAGCAACCGGGGTTTTTAAAAAATGAATAAAAATGAAAAATTACCTTTTTGAAAAAAGTTCTTTTGCATTAATACGCGTTGAGTTTGAATATTGTTGTGCCTTAATTGTCAGTATTGATCAAATGCAACTTTAACCCACTTGGAGTTGTATTGCAGCTGATATCTTTTTTCCTTTTTCAGAGTGCCTTCTCTTTATACACTGTAAGCTGATACTTGCTCTAGTGGCATCTGAGAACACTTGGACAGTTTCGAATTCCTACATGAGTTGTGATTTACCTCACGTTCCAATGTAAATGGAATCTTCAAAAATTTTCCTCCCATCTAGCAAAGTAAAGCTGCAATATATTGTAGAAAAAGGTTTCATAGAAGGAACAATTTTCCTGCCAGTGTCTAAACGCGTACAGCTTTTCCAGTCATGGTACGCATTCATGTACATTGAAAGGTTACCATCGTCATTGGGTTGTAACAAGTTTACACAGAAAATCAGACAAGCTTTTACCAGGCCTTTTATGTAAGAAGGGCGCAAAAAAGCTGTATTTTGATATTGAACAGCATCATATTTAACAGTAAAGAA
This sequence comes from Mucor indicus B7402, assembly GCA_000697295.1. Classification (NCBI taxonomy): domain Eukaryota; kingdom Fungi; phylum Mucoromycota; class Mucoromycetes; order Mucorales; family Mucoraceae; genus Mucor; species Mucor indicus. The sequence goes on from JNEK01003096.1 coordinate 14,452, forward strand.
GCAGATTCGAACACACTTGTTGTGTTTGCTAGCTTCTTATTACCCACCATGTAGTGAATGTTGAACATTGCAGTCATGCTAGGCTCTACAGCTTCTATTGTATTTATGCAGAAGATCCCATCAAAAGATGTTTCATGGAAAAATAAGCCTCAATTATAGTCTCACAGACACTAACAGCCACGATACTAACCACGTATGAATATCATCATATCTAGGGATGGAAAAATATTGTGTGTAACTGTGGATTTTTCATGCTTTAGCTTCAGATACATATAATGCCCAGTTCATCTTCGGCCATTTTGCGAAGGACTAACAAAATAGACAGGCGGATTGCTTGTTAGCTTGTAATTGTTGGATAAAAAGAAGGTTGTTGGTAGTATGTCATTAACAAAAATGTGCGCACGGCACTGGTATGCGTTGGCAATCAAAAACCCAGTTTCGAGCATCAGCATGTAGTTACTATTATCACGGCTTTTGCCAGCCTCGAAAAGGGACAGGTGTTGTGCCCAAGCGTAGACAAATTGTTAATTCGTTACGACTTATCATATAATATTTCATGATGAGGCAGATCAATAATTGTTACTAACACGTTCATGTATATTGATAGACACGCATATATAAAACTATCACTAATATCGTATATGCAAACATTGAACACGTGTCTTCATATAAACAGTTACATAAAAATAAACCCTAACTCACATATTGTCTTTCAACAGATTACTGGAATTATAATTTCAAACCGATGTAATTAACAAAGCATGCAAATACAAAGTTCTACTTTTCATAATAAAGCTGATACAATTCTGAATCTGGTCAATTCTTGATCTTTTTATATTTTTTGGGTCTGAGCAACCCTTTGGATTCTCCAATCTCTCTCATAGAGCTCTTGGTGAGTGAATCTGTATTTCTCACCTTGAGCACATTGAAAGAGAACATAAAGGAAGCCTTTCTTAGGGTTTAGCTTAGATTCTTTTCTTGAAACAGCAAAACCAGCGTCTTTAGCTTTTAAATAAAGACACTTTTCAGCATCAGCTAAAGCTTCAAAGGTTTGTTTGATTCTCAAATCTATTTTTTTGGGATGATTTTCTGCCATGTTATTGTCTTAAATGTTTATTGTTGTTATGGTAAAGTGGAAAAACACGAAAATAAAGTTGCAGCCCTGGATTCCTCTTAGGGACACGTAAATTCACGTGGCTAGCTTCTCTCAAATGCGACTCACGTGATTTACCCAGTCATATCACGTGCGGTTACATGTCATGAGCGAAAAAAGTTACTTGTTCGTAGACAACCTGTTTGTTCTTTGCTATTCTGAAAGTTATATACACTGCAATCGATAATACAGCAGAATTTTGATGAAAGTTTATATTGTTAAGTATTGTTGCCGGTAATAGAGAGGTGTGAAGCTTAAAAAAAAAAACAATAGGGAGTAGTATAGTATAACGATCAAATTGAAGATGCTTTACTAGATAGAATGCTTGCTTTACATAGAAGAAAGAGCCAGAAAAACAACAGCTTTTCTGCTGAAATCAATTTCGCTTTCAATAGTAAGTATGTAAAGAAAAATAGAAATAATGCTCTTTACCTATAGCAAGAACAACACAAAATTACCAAAAAAAGAAAAATTTACCAGCAATAGGAGTAATGTGACGGCAACAAGCAGTGAAATGGTTTAGCTGAAGGGTATGACGAGTTTCATGAATGATTCGTACATACAAAACTAGAATCAGACCTACCGACACTTTGAAAAACATGTAGAACGCAGAATATTCTTGTTTGAAGCATGAATACATATGCTCAACTTTCTGATTAGCGGGGAGGATACAACTGAGTATCCAAATACTCAATCATTTTCTTGACTTTCTTGACAGTGAGCGGTTTATTTTGAGCATGAGATATCCAACAAAGTTGACAGAGTATATTCCTCTTTTCGCATGATTTGTAGAATAAAACAGGTGAATCAGTTTCAAAATAATCAATTAAAAAAGGAAGCCTAGCGATCTACGCAAGAAAATGTGTGGGGGTGATAACACACAGCTAATAGGCAAGTTCCCAGCAACTATTATATGATTAATCTTGGTTTAGGTCTCCCAAGAGAACTAAACGGAATTATTTCTAAATGGCAAAGCTTCGTTTTTAGACTGAGTAAAGGGTCATTATCGACAGTATACATATTACGATGTGAAATGGGTACTATCCACACACCGTATTTTACTTCTGGTGGTTATGCATGATGAAGTCAACCAATGTAGAGTACTGCTCATTAATGATTTCATACGCATAAACATCCACCAGAACTCATAATTAAAAGAAAGCCTTTTGTTACACAACTGACAAAACATTTTTGCGTTGTCAAGACATGTCTTTAGCTTTGGCTGGTTGTAAAGACTGCTTTACTATTGCACGAGAGCAGAGTGCATCATGCTGACATCTGTTTCTACAGGGTTTATTCTTAATTAGGAATAACTAGGGGAGGTTATCTTGCTTGGTTCTCTTGTTTAAGAACTAAAAAGTTTTTTTAGTCTGTACAACTGGAAAAAAAAAAAAAAAATGAGTCAACCTAATATCTAAGCCATAATAAACTTTTTTTTTTTTTTTTTTATAATTAAATGTCAAACTGTGTTAAGATAAAATATACGAAAGACGGGGTAAATGAGATAATATAGTACAGATAATGAATAATAAAGAAAATGATGATTGATTTTTTCCTTTTTTTTTTAACGTTCTTCAAAGTCCCAAAAGATGTACATATCTTTGGAATTTAATTCGAATTCGAATTCAACGTCTTCTAAGAATTGGATTTCATGAACTAATAGAGCAGGAATAACACAGTCTTCATTTGCATTTAAAACGTACGCTTGACTTGATTGTAAATCATCAATTTGAATAGACCCAGAAAGAAGAGTGATACGTGACATTGTAGGAAAATGGTGAGGTGGCTATGTATTTCATAGAAGGTGTTAGATTCAACTATAGAATAGAAGAGATTATGAATTACCAAAGTAGTTCCAGCTTTGAATCGCATTGTAGTCTTTAAATAAGGTGTTTTTACTATATCTTTCCATTCACCACCTAGGCAAGCAGGAAAATGAGGAATTGGAGTGTATTCATTACCAGACTTGGACTTTTGTTTCAAGACCGAGGAAATGGAATTAGCAGTAGAAGAAATCATTTTTGTTTAAGATGAAAACATGGAAAAAAAAGAAAAAAAAAAATTCTTTTATAGTGGTAATTATGTGATCCCCTTGAAAAGAAGGTCACATTTAGACAAATAAAGTAGTAGTTGTATTCGATTCCGAAAATAGATTTTTTCACATTCTAAAAAAATATGTGATGGGAATCCAAAAGCAAAAAAAAATTGCTCTTGTTATAATTTAAGTTCAGAACCAATGAAATACATAGAATATTATATGTGGTATTCTTGCCAGCTAATATGTATATGCTTATATGATACTAGCAGGCAGCTGTATTTAGGCGTAATCTAATTCGATTTATTAGTAAGAAGTATGTGCAAATACCACATATACAAAATAATACGAGGAAAAGAGAGCATATGAGACACTAGTCCAGTAAGAGTAAAGGGGGAAAAGAACTAGAAAAGTAAACGACTTAACTGAGAGTGTATGTACCGGGTAATGCTTTGAACGTTGAGAGGGACATTTTCAAAGATGAAAAGACATATGCCATATACAATGGTTGATAACTACAAGAGTAAAAAGTTTAGGTCGATCAATATATAGAGAGACCATGACTTGAATGTTACATAAAAAAGAGAACACCTTGAATAATCGGCGATACCATGTTAGGTATGTACCACTTCTTCATCCTTTGCTTAAGCAACGTTTATATAATAATAAAAAAAACTACTTATGCTTCCGTTTCAGCATTGTTGGTCTTCCGACGTTGATAAGCATTTTTGAGACTTGCTGGCGTAGTGTAATTTGCAAAATAACCTTGACGTTGCCCTTTTAAATAGCAAGCCTTCCGATTCATTTTGCTACTTTTAAGGTTTCGTATGTAATCGCGAACGAACGTCCAATTTTCGGAAGATATGTCGATGATGGAGCTGCGGGTGTTAGTGCTGGAGAGGAGGCTGTCGAAGATGAGGATTAATGAGGCATATATTTGAGCCTAACTATACGATTTTACAAAATTTAAACCATCAATTGCTCGCTTTTTCAAGTTGTTGTTTCTTTGCATTTTTTGGAATTTCGATTGAGTATCACACAAGATCACCAACGGTCGTTTTGTTTACGGGTGGCCACATGTTCAAAAACGTGTTTGGGTATGTCATACAACTGCTTGATAATTGAATCATCTCATTGATCGTGATCAAGAATAGATGCCTTTTGAGCAGTTAAAAAGGCACCTAGAGCAACCAGTGGGTGTAAAGATATGGTATTCAAGTGGCCCTGAATCGAATAATTATTGAGGAATAAGTATTTATTGTTCAGTAAAAAAGAAATCTGTGCGAAATGAACGTGTGCATTTAGCAAAATCTTGTTGCTCAACACATAGCTCTATATAGTTTGACTCTATTGAGCTTTGGTGCGTCACCATGGTGCACGGGACTCCACTCATTTTGACCTGTCCGATTGACGTGTCCCAAGTCTTGTCCCCGTTGTCGCCAACAAGGTAAAAAAACAAGATATGGACAACAATCACTACCTTAATTTTCGCTTGTAACATTATGCTTTATTACTAGTAGTCAGTGACGGGCATGCTGAAGTTTTCTGATAGGGTAGGTTACTATCGCTATATGCATCGTTTCTCGAACATAAGTTTTGGGTTTATCCACATCCAGAATATATTGAAACTAGTATTTAATCCATTGTTGTTGAATGTTCATGATACTCCTCCTATGAGTCTCACATTGATAGGATTACTCCCCCCCCCCGATTCAATGATTTTTACAGTTTCTTATTATTGAGACACTTACCGAAACATTTGGCAGAATGAGAAACAAAACCGTGGAGATCACTTAAATATAACCTGTCACATACCTCACTAATAATTCTAGCCATCAGTGTTTCTTTTTCTAGAAACTTATTTCGCTTCACTTTGCTTTTGACAACCGACCAGACTGTTCAATTGGGTTTAATTCAGGAGAATATGAAGGAAGATATACAAATTAGTATCCCCGAGAGTAAATATACCTGCGTGTATCAGCTGTACTATGGATAGAAACGTCACCTATAACGAGATAGTGCTCTCTCCTGTGCTGTAAGCATTCGTATCAATTCGAAAACCTGTACTTTCTATTTGAGACAAAATAGTTAAGACAATCCATGTTTTAAAAACAGAGTAACTTTGTTTGAGACAATACAGTTAATTATATGGCTAACTCAATCCTATTTCTCTTTTAGTACATATTTCTTAAAAGACTTCTGAATGTCTGACAGTATCTGTCTAGCAGCTCTCAGCAACACGAGGCATAAGCTCGTTCTCTTTATTCAATAGGTCTCTTTTAATATTACTTATAATTCTCGAGCAATATTCTTCTGTCGAATGCAAGGAAGGAGAAAGTAAAGCGGCATAAATAATGATTTGTAACCTCTTCTGTTTATGGCTACCACAATAAAACGAGAGTGATGGACTCTACATTTGCTTATAGCGATGAAAAGATCTTTCTAGTTAGGCCAAAACACACAAATGAAGTACATATTAACACTACAATGAATTAGAGAAGATAATCCTAAAAACAAGGTGTGGTAAAGGTGATTTTTAGAGAGATCGGTAACAATCATTAACGCAGTTGGTTTTTTCTTTTTATTTTTTTTTATTTTTTGCAAGAATCTTTTTGTCTAGCTCTTTGCGAGGCCGGGCTATCTTTTTTGCAATGCTAAACAAAGCGTTTCAAAGCTATATTCCCTGCAATCGTGATCGTGTCATTAACAGAACCGAGTTCAAGGATTTTTTTCGTACTGCAGATCGACTTTAATTTTCTTTTTAAGAGGTAGCAAACTGTTTGCAGATAAGCGTTTTTTTTTTTTTTTTTTTTTTTTTTTGGTTGAACATCACTGTAACCGTAAATCTCATGATATTTGATGTAAGCCTTCTCTAGCTAAACTCGTTACCCTCTTCTGCACAAAACGCAGTAAATATCGTGTATGGTCTCATGTGTACGTTGTTTGCAAATCTTGATGAGCACCTGCTGAAACAGTAGTTGGTGGGAATCGCAAACTTACCAAAAGTGCTTGTTTGTGTGGCTTGTTGTATACAGGCAGCACCTGTCATGCTAAATATATAGTATTTTACTATATTTTATTCTCGTATGATAAATTTATTGATAAATTATAATATAAAGATAGTAAAAAAAATACATATAGCTCCTGTTGATAATATATCTTTCCTTAGCGCCCTTTTATTGTATACAGGCGCTGTATAGTGCCTCATTTGAATTATACAGGAGAAAATAGTTGGTTAAGCCGAGCGTTTTGCTTAAGAAAAATAGAATAGGTTGAGATGGGCATAGACGCAAGTGTAAAAAAATCGATAAATACAATAAAGCAAGACAAGGAAGCAGCTCACAAAATAGAATAGCTACTCCCTCGTGAATAATGGTATATTTTTTCCTCGCTAAGCAATCTGATACTTTTGATAATACTAATCACCAGAAACATAATATGTCATACTGTACTTTCATTGGCCAATGGTATACAAGCATTGATGAATCTTCTTTGACTTTCTTTTTTTCTCGAAAGAAAAATAAATTTCTCATCTTCCCCTTTTCTTCTTGGCTAATTAAGAAATACATAATGGCATCTGAAAATAAGAAAGCTCTCGTCTATTCTATTCTTGAATTCTTGAACAAGTCTTGTGAAGACGGTACAATCAACAAGGATGATTCTGAAGGAATTGAAGGTATTTATTAAAAACAAATCAAAACAAATACCTTTAGTAATCAAGTTGAATAATAGTTGCCATGCAATGTATTGGTGAAGCTTTCGGTGTAGATCCCACAGATGAAGCTCAAAAAGAACTTTACTCTACAAAGCCCGCTAATCTTCTCTCTATCTTCGAAGTTTATCTCAAAACAAAGAAGAACACCGCTGCTGTTAAGGTAAGAAAAAGAGCGTTAGAAGTGAACGTTACATCTAACTAACGCGTGTCTTTACAACCGCATTAGTCTGCTGCTCCTGCTGCTAAAGTTGAAGGTAGGAAATTGTACTTCATATCATTATTTGTAATATCATTAACCTTAATGTATTTGTAGCTGTAAATTAATTAACAAATCTGGCCCATCATCATCCGCTAACTTTTGATTCTCGTCTTTTTTTTTTTTATTTGTTTAGGATGCAAGCGAAGAAGACAAACAAGCTGCCGAACAAAAGAAGGCCCAAGGTAACCGTAAAGTAGCTGAACGCAACTATCCTGAAGCCATCAAGCTTTATACTGAAGCTATTGCCCTTGATGGTAAGAACGCTGTCTATTATGCTAACCGGTAAGGGCTATATACAAGGATGTGTCTGAATAGAAATCTAAGTATCTTTTTTTCTAGTGCTGCTGCCTATAGTCAACAAGGCGATCATGAAAAGGCTGTTCAAGATGCTCAAAAGGCAATCGAAGTTGATCCCAAATATAGCAAGGCTTATAGCCGCATGGGGTAAAGTGAAATACAACTGGGTGATTCATGTTAATGTGCTAACAAGGGTCTCTTTTAGTCATGCCTATTTCTGTTTAAACAAGTACAGCGAAGCTGTTGAAGCTTATGAAAAGGGTTTGGAACTCGATCCCAATAATGCTACTCTCAAGTCTTCATTAGCCACTGCTAAATCAAAGGTCAGCTCTGGAAGTGTTGAACGTTCTGCCGAATCTCCTTCCAGCGCTGCTGGTGGTTTACCTAACTTTGGTGCTGGTGGTGGTATGCCTGATCTTGGATCTTTACTCAACAACCCTGCCTTGATGAATATGGCACAACAAATGATGCAATCAGGTGCTCTTGATGGTTTGATGAATAATCCTAATATTGCTAGAATGTAAGTTGAATGGTATGAAGAGGTATGAGCGGTTAAGCTAAATATCTACATCTGTTGAAATAGGGCTCAACAAATGATGAGCGGTGGTGGTGTCCCTAACCTTCAAGAAATGATGAACGATCCTGAAATGATGAGATTGTAACGTATACTAGAAAGAAGAAAAAAATGTGTATACTAAATAATTTATGAATAGGGCTCGCGATGCTATGGGTAATAATAATGGCAACAACAACAACAACAACAACAACAACAACAACAACAACCAATAAATTATAAATAAATTCTGTTAATCTTTCGCTCATCAATGAATTTTGGCTTTGCTAGTGCTTAAGCTATCTTCTTTGTATTATTACCGACAATCAGACCAAATCAGCCATCATCTGCTATTAGTTAATTAGATATAGTGCACCTCGACTTTTCATTTTTTACAGTTACATAGATTTAGCAGCGCATTTGCCTTTATTTGTCCAAGGTAGTTTTTGCATACAATTGCAGCTGACGAAAGGAATTTATAATGAAGGGGTCACATGTTTGGTGCATAGAATGATCAAAAACTCAAATCATGACGACACGGCAAAGCTAATCACTCTATTATTGTTTGTAATCGATAGTTATCTGAGATATGCTTAGAGTGGACTGGTAATTAAGTGTAGTTGCGTCTTAAGTCATGCAGGAGGATGGTGAACAGACAGACAGTGAGTGTGCTGAGATTAGAGGAACGGGCTCTCAATAAGCAATGGTACGGGTCTCATTAAATTTTTATTGCTTTTGTGTCCTGCTTTTTAAAATAAAAGTACACGAAAAACCTCTTTAGTTCATCATCCGGTTTGGCAAAATCAAAATAAAAAAATGCTTATACCATTGAGCCCAGTTTAGTTAAATGAATAACAGGACACCAAAAAAAGTAGTTATTGTTGTTTTCATTTTACCAAAAATTGAAACACAAGAATTATATAAAAAGGGGAGCAATTAAAACTTTTTCGGTTCGTTCCCTCATTAAATTTTTTCAATGTCACACCACGCCGCCACTATTAAAATTAAGCAAGAAAATTTTATATGCGTTCATCTCTTTATGTCTTCCTCTACAGAAAATACCTCATCTACCACCACTACTCAAAGAAAAAATCGATCTTTGTCTTCCAGAAAGAATACCCAACCTGTTGCTGCTCCACCAGCTCCTATTATTGAACCTCAGCAGAGAAAGAGAAGACAAATTCATCGTTTCGATTCTAATCTGAGCAGGAATGAAGACAGCCAAAACGCTACTACTTCTACCGTAAGAACAGCACCCTTAGCCAAACCTCAGCCTATACCTCCTCAACCAAAGTCAACCTCCAGACGATCTCTCAAAGCTTCAGCTAGGGCCATAGAGCAAAGAGAAAGAGTGAAGGAAGCAAGTAAGTCAGAATCTCCCACAACCCCTTCCCCAGAGGAGAAGCCTAAGCCTCTTATTAGAAAGAAACGAAAGTTGAACACTCATAAGGCCATAGTCCTAACAGACAACGTCACACCTGATGCGATTTTTGCCGAATCAGATCGTTTATCCTACCGTGAATACCATGAAATTTCAAGCTCGACTGTACCTGAACAGAAAAACAGACCCAAAATCACACTTGGAATTCTCTCTAAAAATAACAGAGTAAACCGTCAAACTCCCACACCATGCTCTTCAAACGCCATCGATGCGCCTTCTTCAACTCCTATCGTAGGACGACCCCTGAAACCAACACAACCTGAACAAATCAGACCTTTCCTAGATCTAAGCCAACACTCTATTATCCCCAACGAAAGCCATATTGGTCATTTGCCAACTAGTCACAAAAGGAAATCAACGGATATCACTGACACTACTCCTGAACACGTGCCAGATACAAACAACAATAAACGAAGAAAATCTCTCAGTGAAACCGAAGCATCTATTAGCGTAGAAATCAAACAAGAAGGAGCTGAAGATGTAGAAATTAAACAAGAAGAAGTTGAAAATGTAGAAATTAAACAAGAAGGAGCTGAAGATGTAGAGATCAAACTAGAAGAAGCTGAAGATGTAGAGATCAAACAAGAAGAGATTGATGACGTAGAAATCAAAATCGAGGAAGTCAGTGACGTAGAAATCAAAATTGAGGAAGTTGACGACGAAGTGACCTCCAACGAATCCGTGTATGAAGCAAAATTCGATGCAGGACTCTTTAGTGAATTCGTATTTGACAAATATTTCGACGAAGTAACTGATGATGATGTTGATTTGGAATACCAAGATATGCTATTACTCCAAGAGCTCATGAACCCTGATAGGGAAAACGCCCAAACCACAACTGTTGATCATCATCCTGAAATCAGCGACGTGAAATACAACATGTCAGACAGTGACGATGATTGGTGCTCTGGGTTTTACGACGCCCAACCCTACTTTGAAGAAGATAGCACTCAATGAAAAGACACTTGGAGCATACCTAAATTTGAAAAATTTGTTTAAAAAAATAGATTCAATAAAAGCTACCACCTTTTGTCATAAAAACATATAAAAAGCCTTCATACAGTAGCCGCGCTATATAAGGCGCTAGAAGTTTTAAAGAAAAAATGAAATTCCACTAACAAATTGTCAAAAATCACGCTATTATGTATATTTGGTCCTGAGAAGTGCTTCCAAAAAAGCTTGCACTATCATAGCGCGACTAACTACTATATCTATTTTTTTTCTTTAGCACTCTTCTGCCACTACTTCTAAACGTGGACCTAACTGGTCACCACATAAAAGCGTAGCACTCTGTGAAGCCTGGATAACAGTAGCTGAAAATGGTATAGGTGGTGCTAGGCAGAAAGATAACATGTCTTTTTGGGAAGGCGTCATGAAGGAATTCAAGGCAAACCTTGGTGCAAATGATGAGACCTTCGTTAGAGCATACCAAATATGAAATGTCAAAATCTGAATGGGATACGATCAGCACTAAATGTACTGGTTTTGCTGGTGTTAACATAGAAGACAAGGTGACTTTACTCTCCGTAATAATCTAATTAAAAACAAATCGTTTACACTAACTTGATCATGGATTGAAATGGCCAGATCTCCCTATAGAGAAACCCAAAAGGAAGCATTTAATTTAGCCCATTGCTACGAAGTTTTGAAGGATCGCCCCGCGTTAGGTGGCCATGGTGGGGAACCTCCCACTAAAGTGAATAGTACTGCTATTGATAGTGAGGACCCAAGAGGCAAAGGCGAACGCCCTAGAGGAAGCAAGGCGGCCAAGGCTAATTTCCAGTTAAAGAGAAAGACGGAGGAAATGTTAGCCAGCGTTTTATTAACCCAAAAGTAGCGAATGACGGCCACCGAGAAAGTTTAATGTTCGATCAAGTAATGGTTTACCAGCGCATGATCTCTTTCGATGTTTCATCTGTTGCAGATGCAAGAAAGCGCCGCTGCTTAGAAATGCTGGTCGAGCAAGCTGAGGGCAAAGTAGACAGGGTATATGCCTCTTTTCAGGAACAGCGAACAAGAAGATCTGTTTCTGAAGAGCTTTCTCATGATGACAGTAGCACCATAGAAAAAAAAATCTAGTGAACCTGCACAAGACAATTAGTTGAACAGGTTGTTACAGTATTAATTTAATTTATCGAATAAAAGCACTACTATTTATGTTTATAATGGTGAGGAGTTTCTTTTATTATGTTAATGTGTGTATAACCAGAAGTAGTTCGTTGCACATTATACCATATTATACAGAAACAATGGTGCCTTTATAAGCGTGTTTATTTTTATTCCCTTCATAGTCACCTGTTTTTTAAAATAGACATAGATGCTCTGAAAGCTTATTGATTAATGTAAATATCGTTTGCTCTTAGAGCATCTGTAACCTACAAAAAGTCTACTTTTCGAAAAGCCTGGCCGAAAAGCCAGTTACAGGAGCTCTTAAATACACTTTATAACATAGATTTCGCAAAAGATGCTCACAAATTTTAGTATACATGGTCGTTTTGACTTTAAATTAAAAACTGGGAATAGCGACTTTACTTTGATGATATAATGATTAAAAAAAAAAACTTTGGTATTTTTGTTTACTCTTCGTGTTCTTCTTCTTCGAAGGCTCCTTCTTCTTCAAGGTACTCTTCATCCTCTTCCAAAAATTCATCATCAGCAGTGGCTTCTTGGTATTGCTGATATTCAGAAACAAGATCGTTCATGTTGGATTCTGCTTCAGTGAATTCCATTTCATCCATGCCTTCACCTGTATACCAATGCATGAAAGCCTTTCTTCTGAACATGGCAGTGAATTGCTCATTGACACGCTTGAAGAGTTCTTGGATGGCGGTACTGTTACCAATGAACGTACCAGACATATTGAGACCCACAGGAGGAATATCGCAAAGAGAGGTCTTGACACTGTTAGGGATCCATTCTACGAAATAGCTCGAATTCTTTTGTTGGACAGCGAGCATTTGGTTCTCGACTTCTTTGGTGGAAAGACGGCCGCGGAAAATGGTAGCGACCGTCAAATAACGACCATGGCGTGGATCTGAAGCTGCCATCATGTTGCGTGCGTCAAACATTTGAGCAGTGAGTTCAGGAACGCTCAAGTTACGGTATTGTTGTGACCCAAAAGCAGTAAGAGGAGCAAAACCAACCATGAAAAAGTGGAGACGAGGGAAAGGTACCATGTTGACAAAGGTCTTTCGCAAGTCGCCATTGAGTTGACCAGGGAAACGCAAGCTAGTAGAAACACCAGACATCACTACAGATACGAGTTGATTCAAATCGCCATAACCAGGGTTGGTCAATTTGAGAGTGCGGAAACAGATGTCATAGAGAGCTTCATTATCGATACAGAAAGTAGCATCGCAGTTTTCAACAAGTTGGTGAACAGTCAAGACGGCGTTATAAGGTTCAACTACAGTATCAGAGACTTTAGGAGAAGGAACAACAGAGTAGGTACAGAGCATACGGTCAGGATATTCTTCACGGATTTTTGAGAGGAGTAGTGAACCCATACCAGAACCAGTGCCACCACCTAATGAATGGCATAATTGGAAGCCTTGAAGACAGTCTGTGTGTTCGGCTTCTTTTCGGATAATGTCTAAAACAGAATCAACAAGTTCGGCACCTTCCGTGTAGTAACCTTTTGCCCACGAGTTGCCAGCACCAGATTGACCAAAAGTAAAGTTATCAGGGCGGAATAATTTACCGTATGTACTACTACGGATTGCATCCATGGTGGCAGGTTCAAGATCAACAAGTACAGCTCTATACAAAACACTATGAGTTAAGCTTTTTTATTATGCATAGTGTGCTACTTTATACCTAGGTACGTATTTTCCTGTCGAACCTTCATTGTAGTACACGTTGATTCTTTCAAGTTGTAAATCGTTATCACCAGCATAAGCACCAGTAGAATCAATACCGTGCTCTTGACTAATAGTCTCCCAAAACTTTTGACCAATCTGTTTGTATAGATTGACGTTAGATGACGTTTTCTCATGTCTTCATTTCAAAAAGGTTACCTGATTACCACATTGACCTACACGAGAATAAAATGTCAATTTACGATAAAAAGAGATTTATCTATGGTATTATACCTGCTTGAACGTGAATAATTTCTCTCATAGTAAAAAGAAGTATAAAGAAATTGTAAAAAAGAAAAGAAAAAAGAGAGAAAAAAAAAAAAAAAATTAGTACATGCATATACTATAGTTTAGTGCCATTCCTTTTTTTAAATCAAGGGGTAAAAGGCGGGGCTTCCTGTTTTCCCAACTTCTTTAAATCAATATAGCTTTTTTTAGCAAATTAATATGACACAAAAATAAACCTTATAAAAACCACTTGGTTGTCAAATGCTTAAAAGTAAGCGGTTATCAACTCTGTGTATTACGGCATTTAAGTAAAAGCTTAATTTACGTGCTCTTCTCCTTCTCTTTCCCTTTAATTAGGTTCAACTTGTTCTCTGTGCATAATTTTTGTGTATCCTAAAGAAAAAAACCGCAGTTGTATTTCGTAAAGTAGTACTTGTTCCCTGTAGCTGAGTATTATAGCAATGCTTGATAGGTATAGATATACTTATTGTAAAAAAAGATGCTTTAGGAGCCCCTATGAGGAACGTTACTACTTTTTTTTTTTTTTTTTTCAATAAAAACGAAATCTGGATATTTCCTTTTTACTCCGTATTCTTTCGTAACACGTCAATAAACCTTTGTTGACGGGCAAAAGAAGCTTATAAAAGTCCCTTTTTCCTGCTGGCCCACATTAACACACAGCTGCAAATGGTAATAATCTTTACAGTGAAATCCAACTCATATTGCTTGTCTTTCGATTCGTAATAATACCAGTCTCTTGTCTTGTAAGTATATTTTATTTAAATCAAGCTGATTTTTCTTCGTCTAAATATTTGGGATTTGTTGCTAGTTTTCTAGAAAGATTCTCATACCAAGTTTGGAAGGTCTTTAGTGGCAAATAGCCGTTTTCTGTCAATTGGCCAATCGGAATAGAGTTCAAAGGAATATTCTGCACGGTGAATGATGTAACGTAATTGTATAAGTTCTCCAACACTCGTCCTGCAATTTGCCCCACTTGGGATATATTCGCGCTTGGTTTTACAAGTGCAGTAGAAGCTGAAGGTTGATTAATAGTAGCTAACTCTTGTTGAACAACTGCCAAGGGTTCGATTGAAATGCCAAGTGTTGCAGTTGTAGACATTTGTGAATTGACAGACGATTCTCTCGTTTTTAGTCGAAATATAGCACTGGGTTTTTCATTCGATAACCTATTACAAAGGCGTTAGAGTTATTTGTTACCTTAAAGAAGAAATAACTTACCCTCCGAGTAATTGCCATTCTTTATTTGGCCAAAGTAAGTGAACAGTAGCAGCAAAACCAGGCTCGAAAGGAATAGTGCCAAGTAGGAAAACAACCAAGTGATTTATGTTTTGGGCGTCACTTAATTCAAATACATATTTATTGACGTCTACTTGTTGTAAGTTAGTTTGAACCTAACATTCCCCGATTAGCATTTTCCAATGTAATAAAAAGATCGCTATACTCACCAAACGACCAGCTGCAATACAACCAAACATGCTATTGTAATAGTTAAGGAAAAAATAAAAGATAGAAAAAAAAGGAAAATTGTAGAAAGTTTCCTGCTTTACACCACAGCCAAAGACAATAACAAAAAAAGTAAAAAAAAAGCCAATTGTTGAGACTCCGCCGAAATCAAACATGCTAAGTCTACACTAATTACTGTTGAATCATTGTTAAACTGTATGCTTCTTTTGTATGTATGGATGCTCTTGAGACAATGGGTCCTATTTATTGCCATAATTATAGAACAAAGAAACATAAGCAAGTCCACGAACTGACAAACACCTTTATTATTTATAAATAGCAATTATGCTTGCTCTTCTTTCGCTCTTATTTTATACATTCTATGCAAACATCTTTATCATTTGAGAAGGAAGCTTACTGAAAAGAAAAACAAGACTAGTTATATGAAAGCCTTCGGTTTGAAAGTATACTTAATAACGGTTTTACTCTTCTTATAGCAGAAGCAAGCAACTGTTTATCAGAAGCCTGCACAGAATTGGCAACGTCTTATCAAAACCACATCATTGAAAACTTTGAATGGTGGCTTCTTGGTATATATTTTACTGTAAGTTTCATTTTTGTTGTTCATAATCTTATACTAATTATTACTGAAGTTGCTCTACTGCTAAATTACGGGTGTGGTGAATTGTGGGGTGTTAAATGAGGGGTGTTATTACACGCACCACAGATTTTTGGGGGGTTAGGGACGCCCACATGTAAGCCACTGTCACATTACGTTTTTGTCGTCTACTCTTTTAACATCGCCTTTGTATTGAAAAATGAAAAGTTTATTCTCATCATGTTAATTGTAGAA
>JNEK01003097.1:0-44148 GCA_000697295.1 Mucor indicus B7402
TAAGGGTTGTGTTTACTTACTATATATGTGGTTTGTAATGTATACCTCAGGTAGTATAACATTCGCTGCTCAAAGTTCTCTACTATGTGGTTGATGTAACATGTTTCAAGTTGCATACTGTAGCCTCTGTTAAACATTGGCCTACTCCTTTTTGCAGCTTTTCCTTGTATGGAAAATTTGGGTATTTGACTTTTTGGGTATCCCAATGTGAGAGTAAGTCTGATGGTATGTTGATGCTGTTTGTGACTCTTTCATTATTAACAAGTTGAAATATTGAATAGAAGTACTTTTGTTTAGAAATAAAAGATGGCTTGAAATCAGACGGTTGGGACATACAAAAAGAATTTGTGAGTAACATTACTCTGAAGACGACGTTTCGAACTTCTTTTGAAGCAATAATAATCTTGCTTTTAAGCAAATTCTTGTATTCATCGTTTATAACAGTATCAAAAGGGATTTTGATAGTGGAGGGTTTATACGGAAACCCAAGGTTTTGTTCCAGTACTTCTTTCTTTGAGAACTGATGATTAGGAGACTGGCGAGCTTTTGAGTCATAGTGACCACTTTGTCTACAACTTTTACATATAATAGGAGAGTTTGTGGTGTCTTTTTTTTTGTCTTTTGGCGTCATTTTTAGCTTTCTTTGAATTCTCACTTTGCTTTCTTTTGCGACTGCTAGATGTTCCAACTAACATTTACTATATTGTGAGTATCTTACATAACTGAAAAGAACAGAATATAAAAGTACCATCATTGACTGAAGCTTCTCGATAAAATTCACATTTAAAATAGTTTTTGTTCGCGTGTTCTTTCTTTTCACAATCTACGCAGGTCATATCTAATGGTGATAATTATATGTAAACAATACAGAAATAGATATATCCATTGTATACCTTTAAAGGGGTTATTCACATCTTCACCTTCAAGCTTTCTTTTGTTGAGAACTGATAGTTTTTTTTCGCGAATAAAATTCTTGAACGTGTGGTCATATATGTAAAAAGAAAAAGAATCTGCGTATATCAATTTCATTCAACTTTTTAACGTGACTAGCAGCACGTCAACTGATTTTAATCATAGAAATAGTATAAACATTCACTCAATCGAGTGCAGCTCACACTATTTTTGCAGCAATAAATGCGCAAAGATATTTGATAATAACTTACCACTGGCACTACTTACTCAACAATAAAATATATCTGCTGCATTGGTTTGCTTTTTCATACGCCTTCTCTGCCCATTACAGTATTCTTAGTCTTTTGCCAAAATGATCGGGGCGGTTTCTTTATATACTTTTAACCTCATATATCGTAGCACTTAAACAGTTGCCCAGCTTTAAAGAGAGATAATCTGATGTATAAACTAAGCAGCTTGTTTGATTTGCTTTTTTGGCGTGATTTATGAGAAATTGCATTAAATAACATATTTATGCAGCTGTCAGAACTACAGAGATAGAGAAAACAAAAAACAGACACAGCGGTAATTTGTTGATTGCAAGAGTTTTGTATCTTTTGATTGAAAACATGAAAATCACAGGTAAATATACATACCTATTATTAAACATCCCATGTCTGTTTGTCTGAAAATTAACGTTCTTTTTTTCTGAATTTCCATTTTTATTATGTCCAAAGAAGGTAAGCAACACGTCTAAAAATTAATTGTAATTCGTCCAGAAAAAAAAACTAACTTCGTCTGAATCTAAAGTTTAAGAACTGTGTCAATAATTAACAGCTTTTTTTTTTTTCCAAGTTGTTTTTTAAATGAAAGAATAGTGGCTGCTAGCGGTATATAAAAATTATCTTCTTTCATTGGAGGGACCTGGTTTCCTTGTCAACCGCTTTTTTTTCCTCTTCTTTCAAAGCATGTATAAGCTGTCAAAATTAGCGTTCTCAGCACGTCATTCCGTACGGCATTTTTCTTCTACTTTAACAACTAAAAGCTCAATTAAAGAAGGATGGGAAGCAGTCATCGGCATCGAAGTTCATGCGCAACTCAATACGAAAACAAAATTATTTTCTGGTACCTAAAAAAGAAATAACATGAAGTCCAACCATTCAATTGAAAATGCTTTAGATTCTTCTACTTCTTATAACGACATGGTGAACACACATGTATCCACCATTGATGCCGCATTTCCAGGTGTTCAACCTGTAAAAGAATATCAACTAGTGTTTGTTACTTGAACTAACTTGAAGATAATAGCGCTTAAATGAGAAAGCGATAGAGTTAGCAGTGAAAACAGGATTAGCGTTACAAGGCAATATTCAACAACGATCAACTTTTGAACGCAAACATTATTTCTATCCAGACCTTCCGCAAGGCTATCAAATTACACAGCAAAGAGGTATATAGATTGCCTCAATAATTGAAGAGTGATACTGAATACTCTGAGTTCTTAGAACCTATTTGCAGAGATGGACATATTATGCTGACAGAGAATGATGGAGCGACAAGTCCAACCAAGATTAGAATTCACCAGTTGCAGTTAGAACAAGATACAGGCAAAAGTTTTCATGACATGCGACCTGGAGAAACTTTATTGGATTTAAATCGTGCAGGAAGTGGATTAATGGAAATTGTCACAAAACCAGATATTCGGTAACAAAAAACAAAATCTTTGGATATTTCTAAAGAAAGTACTTATTACCTATAGTTCATCTTATGAGGCAGGATTATTAGTGAAAAAGCTACAAAATATTCTTCAATGGGTAGGTTCTTCAAAAGCAAATTTAGAGGAAGGTTCTATGCGATGTGATGTCAATGTGTCTGTGCGAAGAATAGGAGAAGAAGCGTTTGGCACTCGATGTGAATTGAAGAATTTGAATAGAATTCGAGTACTTTCTATGGCTATTGATGCAGAGATTAATAGACAAGTTGAGGTATTGGAGAATGGAGGCAAGATTCACGTAGAGACGCGTCGATATGATGAAGAAAAGGGGGTTACTTTTAGATTAAGAGATAAAGAAACATCACCAGATTATCGATATATGCCTGAGCCTGATTTACCACCTCTTTTATTACCAAAAGTAAAGCAAAACAATGTTTAGCAGGGAAGAGATTAACACTGAGAAAATAGGGATATATCGAAGAGATAGCTAGTACTCTCTCAGAACTGCCTGATCAATGCTTAGAGAGGATCATGAAACAATATGATCTTAATCTCTTGGGCGCCAATTTACTTTTACACGAATATAAATGCGTAGACTACTTTGAGCAAGTAAGCTAAAACTAAGAAAGCAAAGTGTGAACGTTCTATTTATATATGTCAATAGGTTTGTTCTGGACGTAATGCGAAAATAGTATCTAATTGGTAAAAAGACAAACAATGTTTTATTTCAACGTATTATATTCAAATGAATTGTAGGACTTTGAATGAACTTTCAGGTGCTTTAGCGGCTAAGGGAATTACATTTCAGGATAATCCTATTTCTGTAAAACGATTTGGTGATTTAATTGATTTGGTGCAAAACGGGTCAATTACAGGTAAAATAGACTTACGCCAAGATAAACATACTTATTAGAGAATAATTAGGTCATACTGGTAAAGATGTACTAAAACTTATGATGGAAACTCCTTCAGATCCTATTGATATTGTAAAGGAGAAAGGGTGGCTTAAAATCAGTGATAAAAGTCAACTAGAAGCCTTATGTAAAGAGGTTATGGATAAAAACAAAGACAAGGTAAGGAAGAGAACATGATTATTCTTGCGGATGATTAAAGTTGCATTAGACGCAAGCTATACAAAATGGAAATATAAAGCTGGTGAAATGGCTTGTTGGTCAAGTGATGGGTCGTACAAGAGGTATGGCAGACCCGCAAGTTTTAAATCAAGTCATAAGTCATTGTTTTGGTTATTCATCTTACGAAGAGATGATGTCTAATAAGAAAAAGTAGTTGTTTGTTTTTAAAATGAAAATAACTTTATTTTTTGTGTTATATAAGATATGTGCAAATGTAATAATATATATGAACAAGTGTGTGTGTGTGTTTGTGCGCGTGTTTGTGATAACTTTTTAAGCCTTTACTTTTACAAAACCAAAGGTAGATTTAACATCTTGGACAACTCTGGAGTTATTAGCATAGTTTCTATATTGTCTTACTTGTTCTTCAACATCATGAATAGATTTTTGAATTAAAGGCAAAACATATTCTTGAGTCAAATGTAAAATATTTGTGGCTTTTTGTAAAGGGGAACCATCAGGTTTCAAGACTTCGTTACGAACAATTTCATATTCATTAGTAGCAAAGTTAAGAAGAGGATCAACAACAATGTGAACGGGGCTTGGTAAGTTATTCATGACTTGGTGTTCTTTTACATAAGCAGCAGCAGCATCCAGACGATGAATCAAATCCAAAGTTAATTCATGAATACGTTGATTAGCCTTTGATTGTGTTGTATCTTTGTAACCTTTTAATGAGACAATCAAGTCTTGTAAGCGAGTGTTTGCCTTTTGAATAGATAAGAATGCTTCATTTAATAATTGATTTGTTTCAGCCAAACGGGAAATATCGGCCCTTGAATGGGGTAAGGATTGCAAACGGGTGGTAACACGATGAGTTAATCTGTCTTTAACCTCATTGGCCAATGTAGAAAACTTTACATCATCATTATGATAAAAGTTATCAGCATCACCCTTTTTCTTTTCTTCTTGAGAGGGAGGCAGATATTTGTTGACAAGGTTATGTAAAGAGTTTGTTGTACGTGTTACAGGACTGAGAAGAGTTTCCTTTACATCTTTATACACTTTTTGAGGAGTAGTCAAAAGCTCATCAGCTTCTTTAGTAACAACAGGGAATTTGGTTTCAACAATATCTAGAGATTGACAACCTAATTGATCCACCTTTAATAATTGAGGCTTGAATTTCTCAGCATAAGGTGAAGCAACAGAAGCAGCGTATTTGACAGTAGATTCAGCAGTATGATAAGCATAACGAGTCAACGAATATTGAGTAGCATAATGTTGCACCAAAGAAGAGCTATCACGTACAAGAGGGATGGATAATACACGAGAAAAGAAGGAGAATTCAGCAGGTTTTTTATTGGCCTCTTCAGCACTGACCACATAAGTATCTATATTGAACAAGTTAATACCAAGGATTCTTATTAGTTTTAATAGAGAGACTTACCAGGTACTTCTACTTCTCTTTCAAGTACATCATTAGGGTTACTTGTAGGAACAGGTTGAGGCTCATTTAGCACCTTGTTATTTTGTGAATTACGACGAGTAGATTTCTTTGCCATTGTTTTAATATTAAAAAGAAAGAAGAAAGAAAGAGATACTAGACTATTTATTCTTATTTACGCCAAAACCTTCTTTTTTTTTTATGCTGTTTCAAATACCGCCATTGACATGTGAAAATAGTGATTGTTCTTGATTTAGACATCCACGTGATCAAAATAGTGTGTTGTTTGAAAAAAGAATATTCATTGTAGATAAGAATGATACTGTATAAGACTATGTGGATCATCACAACTACATCACTACAAAAAGCGGAATTTCAAAAAATCACCTTACTTTCTGATAGATGGCATGGACTTTCATGTGTCAATTTCATTTTGTCACCCGCAACCCTAAAAAAAATGTTGTCAACAATGTGGTTTACACATGCAATGAATAACAATTAGAAAAAGCTCGCTTGTGGTTGTACATGCATGTAAGTCTAGATTTACTATAAAGACAAAATTGAAAGTATCATAAACAGCTATAGTTTACGGAACACTATCTTAGATTGGAGTTATATAAACCTACGTACTCTACAAGCCTAGAAATATATAATATGCGTAGTGAAACGAGGCATTGTCTAAAGTGGCTTTTTGTTGGCGTTTTAAGTTAATAAGACTAAAATACAATGAGGTAATTAATAATAGTAATCACTTTAAGGAGAAAAAAACAATGGCCAAATTCTCAAATATATATCAATCACGTACTATTATATACTACACAGTGTGGTCGGTTGCACTTTGTTTACTTTAAAAATAATACAATACAAAAAAGTGGGATATGTCTTCAGGTTTTTCTTCACTTTCATGTGCTTAAATAATCATAATGCGTCGCTGCCGTGCGCAAAGCATTCCCTATTTTCAAACCCCTATGTATTGACATCTCTTTGCGACTGGTTTGGAAACCAGAGTCATCTCGATCTTTCCACCACTACTATAACTGTAAGTAGATTTAGTAGAGCAATTGAAAACTTCAAACTGAAGCTTCAGCCAAATCTGACTTGCAAAGAAAGGGCTACACTCTTCGAAATCTCCTGGGCGCACTAATGTCGGAAACATCAATAAACTTCTAGCAAAGCTGTCTGAAGACATGGATATGGACCCAATATGCCGCTATATCTGCTGTTTGTCACTTTAGAGTATGATCGAACATTGGTGCTTTGACAGCCTTGTTACTGCTGATTATAATGAATCCTGAGATATTGTGCACATGCTTACGGTAGACTAATAAGGGTCGAAGGTAGCAATGATGTTTCACCAGAAAGGAACAATCCACTGTTTCTTTTGGGAATTCTTCTTTAGAGGTCGCTGTAACAAAGAGCAAAAGTCAAAAGTTATTCTGCCAGTTCTACAAACAATATATAGCAACTGACCCATTCTTGTGCCTACTATAGATCCATCTGCTAGTAGAGACAGCAAGTATCTTGTTCCATCGCGTGGAATGATGTTTGGTAAAGTACGCGCTTGCTGGTACTACGCACGCTCTTGTTGCTCAAGAGTTTCAAGCAACGCAAGCGGGTTCTATTTTGATCATTGAAAATATTGCTTGTTAACAGCAACATGTGTATTCGTGTTCTCATGATATACTTTCCTCAAAATCTACATGTCCTTCGACTTTTGTGTCTTGAAACAAGATTGTAAAAAGTTGCTTCCAGGAAGTAGTACAACATGTGAATCTGATATTTGCTTTAACTCTGGACCCATTCGATACAATAGGCCAGTTTTTATATTTTTTGGGAAACGTATACAACTTTAAAAAGAGTAGCACCGATATTCTCAGAATATTCGCTGTATTATATGTATATGTTGGAGCATGCATTTGCAACAGCTTCACCCACCACATATAAATTATAGTGTACGCAAGTATGTCGCTATCTTGGGCAGAAATAAAGTACATAATATAACGCATACACAAGACCTGCGAGCATAAATATGAGACTATTACCACAAGTTTGAGATAGCAAGTACAGTAGTGCTTTTTATTTGTGATCTAAAATGAACAGGCTACAGCCCAAGAACTGTCTATCAGTCACTTCATTACCTTTTCGCGAATTTATCTATTTACAAACCATACGTAGTATAACGGTCTATCTACAGTATAAAGGGTTAATTTCTGCTCTCCTCCACTAGCTTTACATACAATCATGGAAGGTCTAATACTCTGGCAACATTGCTACAGCCGAGAATGGAAAGCATGCATATGAGTAATCAATGGATTTCCTATAAGTTATGCGTCGGATCACAATACAATACATAGCATAATCGTTTTTACTTTAATTAATGTAAATGAAGGGCTCCCACATCTAACTACCACGGCTATATACAGTTAGACAATATATCAAAACATAAAATTCATACAGCTGTGAGCTATTAGAGTATTAATACTATTCTATCAAAGCAAAGCCATAGCCACTGTATTATTATTACTTAATATCGTTGTGCTCGTGGGTTAAAAGTGTATCACGATGTGTGATTTAAGTCCGTAATTTAATTTATAGTAGAGATAGTTTTCAACTTAACCTATAATATATACACTCTTTCAGGGAGACGTGTTGTAGGTAGATACATTACATTTAACATTTTCAGGACAAACAGACTGTTCAAAACTGTTTGCCATCCCCATAAAAAACAAATATTAACACGCTTTTGACATTGCTAGAGAACGCTACCATAGACGTCTTCGAGTGCCACTAGAATAATATTCTTCCTCTTGTCTTGAAACCTTTATTTTATGAAGGCAATTCTATAAACATGACACATCATAAGTATACTAGCATTTCTACATCAGTACATAATGAGCATTATCCTATGAATATGTTGTACACATATGAAACAGTTAACTGTGTTTATTACAAGTTAAAAGAACCCTGCTGATGTGCTCAAAGATAAACAACAACGGCGGTAAATCGGACCCTATGCCCATTTTCATGCAACGCGCTGCCGTTGAATTAATATTTACGCTGTGAAAACATTGACCCAGAAGAAACATTTAATATTAGTAATGATGAAAACAGATTTGCTTCATTACTCGTATGAGTCTTAAGGACTTGATTTAGACGCATACTTCATCAATGCTAGCAGACCGTAATAGCTTCTACTGCTATTCACAGCAACCCTGCTTGACAACAGATCTTGTCTGGTTGCGCAAAAAAGGAAAAAATTAACTTTATTTATCACGCACCATCTACTAATGAAATGACAAAATCCTTTACCATAAAAAAAGAGTAATTCAATCTCCGTGTGTATTTAAGGTTGTTTAGCTAAATTTTTGCTTTTTTTTTTTTTTTTGTTTTTCTTCAATTAAGAAACAAAAATGAGTAAAGAAGTTATTGCATCTGGTGCAGATCTTATTGCACAAGTATTAAAAGGACAAGGCGTCGAAGTTATTTTTGGCATTGTTGGTATTCCAGTTGTTGAAGTAGCAGAATCTTGTATCAATGCCGGTATCCGATTTATTGGTTTCCGTAACGAACAGTCTGCAGCTTATGCAGCTTCCGTCTATGGTTATTTGAGTGGTCAACCTGGTGTTTGCTTAACAGTAGGTGGTCCTGGTGTTGTTCATGCACTTGCTGGTCTCTTAAATGCACAATTGAATTGCTGGCCTCTCGTTTTATTGTCAGGTTCATGTGAAACAGATCAAGTAGATAAAGGCGCCTTTCAAGAACTCGATCAAGTTGCTGCTGCTAAACCCTATTGTAAATACAGTGCCAAACCGTATTCATTAGAACAACTCCCCTCTGTAGTCGAAAAGGCCTTCCGTTCAGCACTTTACGGTCGTCCCGGTGCTGCTTATGTCGATTTACCCGCCGATTTTATTCAATACCCCATCACAAATAAAAAAGCGTATGAAGAACTTATTCAAGTCAAGAAAATTCAACCCGCCCCCAAGTCATTGGCTGATATTTCTGAAGCAGTTGGTTTATTATCTACAGCTAAACGTCCTCTCATTGTGATTGGCAAAGGGTAAAAGAGTACTTTTTACGAAAATTCAGAGGAGATTGACTAATATTTTATGTTTAGTGCCGCCTACGCTCGTGCAGAGAAGGAAATTCGTGCATTGGTTGAAAAGACACAATTCCCAGTTTTACCTACACCTATGGGTAAAGGCGTTGTTCCTGACAGCCACCCACTTTGTGTTTCAGCTGCACGTTCAAAGGCCCTCAAAGAAGCTGATGTCGTTCTCCTTATCGGCGCTCGTCTAAACTGGATTTTGCATTACGGTAACACACCTCGATGGAGCAGCAACGTCCGCTTTATTCAAATCGATATTGCCCCAGAGGAAATGAGCAACAACCAAGAGACCGTGCATTTATTGGGTGATATTCAATCCGTCGTTCATCAATTGACGCAAGCAATCACCAAACAACCTTCTATCGATAAAGCCTATGTGTCTGGCTTGGTTTCAAAGGTAAAACAAAATGTGGCAAAGACAAAAGAAATAGGTGCCAAGGGATCAGATGACGCTATTCTCAATTATCACACGGCATTCACAACCATCAAGAGCCTATTGCCCGAACAAGGCGTCGTCTTTGTGAGTGAAGGTGCGAATACAATGGATATTGCTCGTTCCTATTTTGACGTCGACCATCCCCGACACCGTTTGGATGCAGGCACAGGCGCTACTATGGGTGTAGGCATGGGCTATGCGATTGCTGCACAAACATACTATGGTACCTCAAACCGCGTGGTGAGTATCGTGGGCGACTCCGCGTTTGGCTTTTCTGCCATGGAATTGGAAACAGCGATCCGTGCTCGTTTGCCTCTACTTATCATTGTGATTAATAACAGCGGCATCTATCATGGTCTGGATGACGACGATTATTACAATTCTCAGAAATCAGGCACTTTACCCTCTACTTCGCTTACACCCGACGTAAGATATGACCAAATCTCAACTGCTTGCGGTGGAAAAGGATGGCTTGTCAAGAACAGAGTCGAGTTGGCAAAAGCCCTCAACGAAGCTCTTGCCGCAAAAGACAAAACATGTGTCATTAATGTCTTAATTGCTCCTGGCGGAAGACAAAAATTATCGTTCAACTGGATGCAAAAGGTTGAAAAAGCAAAACTTTAGATTACTTTTTTATACAAAATAAATTGCTTGTCTTTATTAGTTATATATATATACTGTTTTTTAACGTTGTTGTTGGTAGTAACCACCTTGTGGGGGAGGGGCCAAAGGACGCTGTTGAGGAGGACCACGAGGTGGGCCAGCCATGGGAGGTGGGCCAGCTCTTGGAGGAGGAGGGCCACGGTTCATAGGTGGAGGAGGGAAAGCACCTTGTGGGGGTGGAGGTGGCAAGTTGCTTTGTTGTTGGTGCATTTGATGTTGTTGAGGTGAGTTAACAAACGAAGATGCCGATGGTTGGTTGGGGAAAGGTGAAGTCACACGCTTGACAGAGCCTTGTGACACCTTGGGACTCTTCAACTTCTTGGCTGCAGCAATAGACATAGGTGGGTCGTTCCAAGCTCCTTCGGCCTTTTTGGGAGGAGGAGGGGGTGTGCTTGTTTGAGACAAGGGAGTAGGAGCAACACCGCCGATGGGAGGGGGAGCAGGGATGGTGGGGCGAGGAGAACTGTAAGCAGTGTTATTATATTGGTTGTTACCATAAGTATTTGTGGCACCGTAGTTGTACGTGTTGGCACCAGCAGAGGGTTGGTTGTAGCCGTAAGAAGCAGTGGATGGACTGCTTGTAGCTCCTTGAGGTTGATACAAATTGGTGGGAGGGCCGCTTGCTGTAGTAGGAGCATAACTGCTGGTAGCGCTAGCTTGTGTAGGAGCGTAACTGTTATTTGTAGCAGGAACAGGGGCGTAGGTGTTATTCACTGCAGTGGGAGCGTAGGTGGTAGAAGCTGTAGGAGCATAGCTATTGGTGGCTGCAGTAGGAGCATAGGTGTTACTGACCGTAGGTGAGTAAGCGCTGGCAGCAGGAGTGTATGCATTGGTAAGAGTGGCATATTTGTTGCTAGCTACAGGAGAACGAACAGGCGCAAAGCTTGTTTGTTGGGTAGTATTTTGATAAGATGGATAAGAGGTTTGGTATTGTTGAGGCTGAGCATAGGCTTGCTGAGCAGCGGGTTGTGTTTGAGGTTCTTCAACTTTGGCAGCAATAGCCTTAGCTTCAAAAGGTGCAGCAGGTTGAGCAAACTGACTGGCAACAGTGACGGGGCAAGCTTGGAATACACGATCACGGATGATGGAAAGCTTGTCAAAAGTCGACTTACGATAAACAACAGGAGTCAAACTTAAATAAGTCAAGGCGGTTGTCAATTTACCCTGGGCGGCTAAAAGTTCAGCGTATTCACAATACTTGTCATAAAGAGGAGAAAGAGGATATTCATATGACAACTTGTTTTCGTTTGTTTCAAAGAGAGCTGAATCTTCATAAGCAATGACCTTGCGGAAAATAGTGACCTTTTCAATGAGGTTTTGGAGAGTAGCAAACTTGGCGCTCTCGCTGTCTGCAGCTTCGGCTTCTTCTTCTTGTTCAGCAATCCAGATGCGGGAGACTTTTTCGAGGTTACCTGCAGCGAGGTAACATAAAGTGGCATGGCGTCTAAATTCCTTTGCCTTTTCAGTTTCAGCGTTACTCCAGCCTTCTTCAAGTCGAGCGCCAAGTGCTTCACAAAGTGGTCTGAAATCTTCAGCCTTAGCAAAAGTACACAAAACAACAATGACAGAAGTCCATTCTTCCAAGGATACACTAGCAACGACAGAGCCCAAATCTTCATCAATAACGCTTTCCAACAAACGCAAATAGGATGTTGACTTTGATTGGTGTCTAAAGTAAGCTTGTTGAGTGCGTGCCAAAAGATCACCGCCACCACAAATAGCAAATAACAAAGCATCAGAGAATCTGTCAGCGGCAAGACATAACTTTACAGCAGACTCAAAGTCACCCAAAACAACAGCGCGAGTAATCAAACGATCAGTTTCGGAGCTTCCTTCAGTATAAAGTTGCAAAGGCTCGACCTTGACAGCAGAAGCAAGAGCATTAGCAGCTACAGCAGCAGAAATACCGCCATCATCTTCTTCAACAACTTGTTCTTCGTTATTGTCGTTAATACCAGATTGAGCGAAGAAATCATCACCTTCAGTGTTAGCAAAAAGGCCAGAAGTGGTGTTCTCACCAGCAGGCTCATTAGGCTTTTCAGCGGCCACCTCTTCTGTCTCAGGCTTCTTCTCTTCTTCAGCTGCCTCTTCTACTTCTATAGTTGCAGCTTCATCGGCAGGCTCTTCTTTTACAGGTGTTTCTTGCTGTTCTTCTTTTGCTTCATCTGCATCTAACCCCTTCTTACCAGCAGTTGCCTTGGCAACAGCAGCAATGACTTCAGATTTTTGAAATCCAAGATAGTTCATCAATTGCTCTCTAGCATCTTCAGCCAACAATGTCTTGATAACTTCCCAACTTTCTTTTTCATCTTCCTCCTTGACTTGTTGGACGCGTTCTTCCACCAATTGTTCAACAGATTGGTGCTCTAAGGCGGTTTGGAGTTCTTCGGAACGTTTGACAACGTCCTTATCAGTAACAATGGTGTTGATAGCAACAGAACGAGGTACCTTTTGGTTTGTAGGGGCTTGACCGGGAGGTAAGGAAGCAGCAGCTTGAGCAGCGGCTTGGCCAGCCTTGTTATTAAATGTCACGAGCTTACCACCGAAACCAAAAGTGGCGCCTACAGGGCAACGAAGCCATTTGGGTGGGTGTCTTAAAGCAAATGTAGATGCGTTGTTGGCGGCAGCTGCATTCATGGCAGCAGAGAAAGGGTCATCATTAGCAGCATCTGCATCTGAAGTCTTGGTATCGTCAGATCCACTATTTTGAAGAGAGTAGACACCGATCTAGGAAAAGGAGCG
This sequence comes from Mucor indicus B7402, assembly GCA_000697295.1. Taxonomy (NCBI): domain Eukaryota; kingdom Fungi; phylum Mucoromycota; class Mucoromycetes; order Mucorales; family Mucoraceae; genus Mucor; species Mucor indicus. The sequence goes on from JNEK01003097.1 coordinate 13,072, forward strand.
TATTAGATCTCTTTTCTTGAATTTTCTTTTCTATATTTACCTTTCCATCAAATGAGGCAGAGGCCAAAAGGTCTGGATTGCGTGGGCACCATTCGGTTTGGAAAGTCCAGTTATTGTCTTGTGCCAATTCACCAAGTAATTCACCAGAATTAGGGTTCCAGATCAACGTCTTGCAGTCTTTACCACATGACATCAATAAATCGGAATCTTGACGGCACCAAGAAAGACTCAATACACCCTTTGAGTGGCCAGCAAGAACCTTTTCAGGAGAATGGGCGTGACGAAGATCCCAAAGAGTGACAACGGGGTTTGAATCATCTTCAGAAGCAGTGACTAATTGAGTTGCCTTTAAACAAGAAAAAAAAAAAGAACATGAATGATACTGTACGCTACCCACTATTAAGAACTTACAACATCAGGATGCCAAACAACCGAGGAGATACTTCTACGACCAGCATTCAGGCCACCAGTATTAGGAGCAGACAACGTCATGACTTCTTTACGATTACGAAGATCCCAAACAACAGTGTGGCCTGTAGATGAAGTAGTAGCCAAAATGTGTTGAACTTGGCCATTCCAGCCAACACTTGTAATATCATCCAGCTTTTGAGATTTGGGGCCGGGAGTATAAGGTGTTGAAGGATTGGTGAGATCCCAAATGTATACTTCATTATTACTACCAGCTGAGGCTAACAAGTTTGTTTGGAATTTGTTAAAGTCGAGGCCGCGCACTTGTCCAGTGTGAGTTTCATTGTCCATAATGACTGCTTCCTCGTCACTGCATGTAGATAATGTAAGTATTTAAAAAGAGATTGTCAAAGTTTTTAAGCTACCTCTTTCCATCAATGATTTTAGAGGGATCCCAAAGCACTAAATGATTGTTTTCTAAACCACCAGCAATGACACCGTATGGGTTTGTAGAGGTGGCGTTGCCCCAAACTAATTTATTGAATCTATATTTTCACTAGTCAGGATGACTCGTTGTCTTGCATGCGTTTTATCTATAAATACCTTGCAGTACTAGAGATTTTACCAGCGGAATGAAGACCAGTAGAGGAGCTTAGGTCGAGCTTAAACAACTCGAGTTCGGACGCGTTGGAGAATGAGTCATCTAAGGCGCCGGCTGCTGTACCAGATGCAATATAAGGAGCTTGTTGTCCTGGACTCCAGGCAAAAACAGCTGTTTTGTTGATTTCTGTGAGTCTTTTCACCATATTATATTAACTGAAATAACTCTGTTAAGAAAATAAAAGATGAGATGCGATTTTTTATTTACCAGATGGTGTTGTAAGAAAAAAGATAAAGAGCAATAGACATTGCTCTACGTGGAGCAAATTCAACACGGAGTTTCATAGGTGCCTTTGTTTGATTGGTTGAGAGAAACATGTTTAAATTTTTCTGCAAACAAAATCAATCACTGCCATTATAACCACGACAGGAGTTGTTGTGCATTATCCGTATGTAATTTAGTTCAGTCACCAACTTATTTGAACTCACCACCTCTTTTGTTTTAAAGGCGTGTTTTATTGTTATTGTCGTGTCAACTGTAATAAATAAGGTGTGACTTGTTCCCGCGTTTTAAATATAAGGAAAATTGGATAGCCTCATATAATTTTGAAGAATTTCAAACATGTCAATTTCAAAAGTATTTATGCAATTTGAGGATAACGACGCCTATGAAAGGTAAAGCAACCAAAGATTGAAGAGTGAGCTGGGAGAGACCCCAGCTTCTCAATCGCGTCAATCGCAAAAAAAAAAAAAAGACAACTTCTATTAATACTTTTCTGTAAAGTAATGTTGTAGATCTAATAGTTCAATCGCTTCAAGCCAATGCAGAACGTATGAAAACAGAGGAGATAAATGAATTAGGGGAAGGGTTTGAGAGTGTGACACGACCTTGGGCTTTGGTATTTCTAAAAGACGATACTCCATTTCAGGCTGAACTTTCAACGCGAAAAAAAGACCAACGAGTTCAAACGGAGGAACGATTATGGTTGAATTCAATCCGAGTTTGGTAAAATAGATGTGTATTTCACTTTTTTTTTCCTGTCTGACATTGCAAAGATTAGCCGGATAGACTCATCTCATCAACTGCGAGTTATACTATGTGATTTGCATATAAAAAATAAAGAAATTAGAAGCCATGAACCACAACAATTAAGCGTGCTAAAATGGATTGAAAATGAAAAAGATGAACAGCCTCCAAGTCTGATCGTTGTGGTCGATCTTTTGGAGTTACTGGCTGAGGGTAAAAAGGACTACAACAAGATGCAATTTATGACAATCAAGTAAATGTGCAACAATAAAAAAAAAATTTTACAAGTGTAACAAAGGGTGACTAACACACTGTTTTTTTTTTTTTTTTTGAAAAAGTAATAACGAGCTTGCAACAGTATTAGCTATATTGGTAGAGTCATGTATTTTTGAAAGCACAATTCAAACTGATCACTGGGAGCAAAACTTGGGCATTAAAATGAACCAGGTTACTGATTTAATTATAACAGACAAATCTTTACTACCTTGCTTAAAAGAGGATGAAAACAGAGACAAATTCGAGAACGTTGCCGTCGAAAATCTCCACAAAATCTTGCAATACTATTTGGATCATGTATACACGAACACCGCGTAAAAAAAAAAAAAAAAAAAAAAAAGGAAATGTAACTGCACTGCAAACTATATATAGTAGATATTGATATTTATGAAAGTAAAGAAATTTGTTCTCTATTTATATCTTTGTTAATTATACGTAAGATAGGCTCCGTCCTTAGTCATGTTTAAGGCTCTATTAAACCACCTATTTATTATGTGTTTAAGATATAACATTACATTTATTACTGCTTTTTTATGTTATAAAGAAAGGTTGTTCCTCGGATGATATGTTACTTGCAAAAAAAAAAAAAAACGCGGAATAATTAAACGGGGGGGCAGACGACTCCACGTTTTGCTCAATGGTAACCTTGACATATTTACTATACAGCACTTTTTTTGTATAGAGATTAAAAAGATTAATTAAGGAAAACCAAGAAAAAACAAATGAAACCATTTTGTTTAGGGTACCATTTGTCTTGATTTCTATTCTCTTTTACTGTGGCTTTTTTTGTTTCAACATTTGCAGTCATTTTAACTTTTCCTTTTTTTTTTTTGATTTTAAAACTCATTTTTTTTTTTTTTTTTGGTGTTGTGAATTTGCGGAAGGCTGCCATTGAATCACTATCGTCCAATGGGGTGGTTTTAAAAAAAAAAGATTATCAAATTTCTGACAGAGAACCGAAATGACAGTCTCAGTTGTTTTCCCTATAAATTTGAATTTTGAGTTTATTTTTTCTTTTTTTTTAATTTTTTTCTAATAATATACCCCCTTTGTAAATATCTATTTATTTTCTCTAACAAAGAAATACATATACATAATGAACACATCATCCAATTTTGACTCCATTAACCTTGAATCCTTGGACGAATGGTTGGAAAATGATTTACGTCAAGCTGGTATTGTATTGGCCGCTGATGACAAGACAACCCTTACTCCTCCTTCTATTGTAACTCCTGCTCAAATCTTGATGGCCTCTCCTCCCATTTCTGAGTGCACACCTAATATGGGACCCTCCTCGATAGAAGCTTCTACTCCACTTATTAAATACGAACCTCTCTCACCTATTGAAACTCCCAAGATTACACCTCAAGACATGACAAAAAACAACACAGCATCAATTGACTTACAACCATTTATCAAAGCATTATCATTACTAGGAAGCATGCAACAACATCAACAACAAGTCAGTAATCCGATGAAGGATACCAATAAACGCGAACGTACAGAAGAACCACTTTCACAAGAAGATATTATCGCGTTAAAACGTCAAAGAAATACAGATGCAGCAAGAAGATCTCGTTTACGCAAGGCTTTGAAGATGGAATCTTTAGAAAAACGTGTTATGGACTTGGAAGCAGAAAATGAACAACTCAGATTAAAAGCAGCTGTTGTTGAAAGTGATCGTGCCAATATTGAAGCTAAAGAGAAGAGTAGTAGAGTACGCATTTTGGAATTGGAAAAGCAACTTGCTGACACTCATAAAGTGTTATTATTTTACAAGGATTCAGCAATGAAAGCAGTAAAGGTTTGATTTCTCTGGCTCTCTGGTCCCCCCCCCCCCTTCCTTCCCCTATATTCACACATTCCCCTTTTTTCTTTTGTTTTCTTTTGTGTTGATATTTGAAACAATAACAATACTATAAAATCTTACAAAAAACCTAAAGGAATGCCATTCTTTGGCTTTCTTTTATCACACTCAATAAGCGTGTACCCCAATGGTTTGATAGTGTCGAAAAAATGTTCTTTTTTTTCATGGCTCTTGCAAATTGGTCTTCTCGCTAACCCCTTTATTTTATATATTATTTTGTACAGCTTTACTAACTCTTTTCTTTTATTTATTTACGACTATAGGGTTTCTTCTTCTTTTTTTTGTTTTAATGAAAAAATAAACATAAAAGAGAGAGCGGGTTCTTGTGAGAAAATTGGTCTTTCACTACTGGGAAACAACAGAAGAAGAAGAAATAGTAGCTTTATTTTGTAATAACAATAATATTCCCTTTACTAACTTTCTTTATATATATATATATATATATATTTATTTATTTACCAGGTTTTCATGCAATTCTATACACTCTATATTTGGCGTCTTTTTACTTTTGAGATATGAAGAAAATATGAAAGAATGTTTCGTTGCCGCCCTTCTTCCTTGATACCTCTTTACCTTGCTTTTTTTTTTTTTTTTTTTTTTTTTTCCTTTTTTTGACAGTTCCCTTTTTTTTTACACGGTGAAATTGAGTTTGTTTATCTTTACTCGGTGAAAATGAGTTTATTTCTCTGAATCAATTGGTTCTTCAAATCAAATCATCCTTTTTATTTAAAAACCCAGCATACACATGATATCGCATGTTAGGTTCTTCTCTTATTATGAAAAATTTACATTTAAAGCAATATTCCAGACTTGACTTCAAGCACTTCTTTAAAAGTATTTTCTTCCTTTAAAAGCATTTTTTTTTTTTTTCGATTGGATAATTGAACCTCATTTTTACCGCTCTTTAACTGATAGGAATTCTTCGTATGCGTCTGGAATACAAAAAAAAAATAGGGCTAAACAAATGTCTTAAAAAAGAAAAGCAAATTTGTACCTGCTTCAAACAATAATTATTTTTCAGCTTCTACATGAAGAATATCAAGTAGTCCTGCTACTCTTGTCACTCTTGCATAGAGCAGTAGTTAATAAATGGTTATTTAGACCAGAGAAGTCCTGACAATTTTGACTGCTGTACGACTATAACTTTAACTTTATTCGTGATGCCAAGGCTAACTAAAAGCATGCCTTTGCAGGGTACCTAAATAAGTTAACACAACAACCATCTTTTACAAATGTATAATATGGTACCCTTTTTTCATTTATAATAAAGCTGCTAGTTACGAGTTTTCCCTTGTATGGTAGCTATTGCTTGGTAGTAGATCTGCATCTGAAATAGACAGGTTTTGAGTCAGGTACGTTCATTAAGTGGTAGCTGTTTGGACCGAATGATAAACAAGCTATTAGTTTAGCCGGTAGCTTTGATTCCTGTGAACCCTGCTATGATCATAATTAAATGACGGATTGACTTTTTAGTGCAGTTCTTTGGTTTTAAATTGTTACTATTATAGCCCTATATTTCCCGTGTATATCAAAAAGTTTATCATATAGTGATTGCTGTATTAGGCTTTTGTTTATAACAAATATCCTCCTATAGCTATATACTAGAAAATACTGACTTCAAAGGCCAGTCGAACTCAATAAATTATTCACGTCGCCCCTTGTAGTACTAGATAGTTTCAGCCATTTTCTCATTTAAAATCTACTGTATAAAATAAATCAATTATAAATATTAGATTATTGGGCTCCCATATTCCCAAGACAATAATAGCTCCTTTCGCCAAATACATGTCTCATTTGGATACACCTGTCTGCCTGAAACCTGCCCTGAAATTATTTTGTGTAACTAAATTCGATCTACTGATCTTAACTGTCAAATCTCTGCTTTTATATTATTTTACGTCTCTGTATACGGGTGAAAACTGCTTTCAGCTATATTTTGGCTTAAAAGTAAATTATGCTGTATATTTCGTTATTATACCTATGCATATATTCATGACCTACTTTTCGTATTGCAACTATGTATGAACACCGCTATACTTACTTGCATGACACCGTATTATTATTATTGAAAACTATAGTTGACGATTGATATGCATCCTAAACAGATTTTAATAAGTTTCAGCAAAAAAAAAAAAAAAAGCTTACTAGTTAGTGTTGTTGGCCCCTTAATGTATATCTTCACATAGGTAAAATCAATTGACATTACGTGATATAGGATACACTTCACTACACTTTATATTATCACTCAGCAAGATTCTCCCCATTCCACTATATAAGCTTCTCTAACTAATTTACTTTAACAGATGTTATAATAGTTAAATGGGCCAAATATGTACATCTACTTGAGCTTGAGTGACTCTACAAAAGAATATACAATAGTTGATGTTATTCACTACAATACGTAGGCTACAAGATTCCATTAATTGGCTTACTTAGTCTTAAAGGGTTGGATTATAGCCAATAATATCTAAAAAATGCAAAGTAAATAGCTACAATTGATTCAAGCAATCTACTTCAACTTAAGGAGCCCAAAGTCTTTAAACGTTCAGCGTGTGTTTATATTAATTTATTAGGCAATGCATTTCGCAAGCAGGTTGTAATATTACAAGAACAGATGCAATGTTGTGGTTTTAGAAGCACATAGTGTAGCTAAAGTTCATAAACGAGAAGGTCTTGTAGGTTGGCAAAACTTTTGTAAATAGCTAGGTTTTTTTTTTTTTTTTTTTTGATAGCCCAAGAGCTAATTACATATATGTAAATCCTTTCTATCACGAGAATAATAAAGGCCAAAGTCTTCATTAGTTTTTCCATTTATTTTCCTTTGCTATATACAGTAGTTTTTTCAACATATGGTCAAAACTCATTATTGAACTTGTACAACTATATGACAGGCAAAAATGGATAATTTCTATTTTTACTCTAAAACTAAAATTCTTTGTAAATTAATTACCTTCCTACCATGGTTGGTTTCTTGTTTTCTGCAAAAATTTTTATTGTTTATTCTGAGATCACATAAATGTTACACGTATACCACCTCAAATAATTCTACAATCTGTCAAATTTGTAAAAGAAAAACGTGTGTTGTTTTACCAGATTTGTGTTTATTGTTTTTTTTCGATTTTTATTCAAATGTAAAAGGATGGGAGATTTTATGTAAAATATATGTACTTGAGAAATACAAAGGAATGGAAATAATAAAAAATGTACTATATTCACAGTCTTTACATAATAAGTAAAGAGAGGAGGTAACTGAAGTATATACTAAATATATGAGATCAACTCATATATATATATAGAACTACTTGTTTTAATCCAAAATATACCAATCGACGTCAAGGACACCTGTAACAAAAGCACCAATCTGTCTAAAAGCACCAGGAGAAAGATCAATATGACTCTTGTCGCAGCTTTCACAAGCGTCCTTAATTGTGACAGTAACGCTCTTCTTGTTCTCCTTGTTGACTACCTTGACTTTCTTGCCACAGTAAGAGCTTTCTTTGCTATAGCTACCGTAGAGTGAACCTCCCTGAAAAAATAAAGTTAGCAAAAATGCAAAATATATATAAAACTTTAGAGTATTACTTACAATGGCAGCAATCAAGTCTGAGTCATCATTCCAGTCACCGCAAGCGCCTTGGTTAGGAGTAAAGAAGGTAGCAGTTCCACTAAAGTGTTCACTGTAGTCAGAGGAAGATGAGGAAACGTGATGCTTGGTTCTGTGCTTTTTGGTAGTCTTCTTTGTAGTTTTCTTTGTGGTCTTCTTTGTAGTTCTTCTTCTTCTGGTACTATGGTGACGATAGGTGGTTTTTCTGGATTTAGTACTCTTTCTAGTTCTAGTTTTGCGAGTGTGGTGGTGAGATTTGATAGTAGTAGTAGTAGTAGTATCGTTGTTACAACTGATTTCATTAATGAAACGAATAGGAACAAATACTTGGGTGTCTTTAGTGTGGTCAAAACCATTAGGTTTGTTGTACCAGGAGGCAGTGATGTTACAGGCATTACCAGAATGAGTAACGTTAGCACTGTCGGTGAAGTTGAAAGTGTAATTGGATAAAGTAGAGAAGCTGACAATACTTGTAATGTCATCTGTCTTGTTGTTTGTGGGCTTGCAATGTTCATTACCGACTTCTTCAATAGCACCCCTAATTCTAATATGAGTTTGAGAAGGTCTCAATTCAGCATTGTCAATAACCAAATGACAAGTGGTATTTTTAGCTGCAACGACGTTGATAGCAGCAGTCAAAAGAATAGCCAAACTACAAGAAAGGGACAATTTCATTCTTTCAGCTATACAATAAATGAAGGGTTTGGGAAATATACAGAAATTAGAAGCAGAAAATAGAAAATCAATTATCTAAGGGAAACCTATTTTTAAAGAACAATTGAGGTGGTTTTTATACTATTCTGATGACCCGAGCTTTTTTCTTTGGTTTGACATATTATTATGTGGTGTGGATGTACAAAGCTCAACCGAATAAAACAATTTATTATGTGTTACACTCTCCCTGAAATTCTGGAATTAAAAGAATATTAAGATGCTGTTGTCCATGTAAAAAAATCAACCGTTATCACGCTTCATTCACTTGTGCACACAAAAGTGAATTGACACTGTAACAAAAGTATTGCTTCAGTTGCCATCGTAATTGATGTTTTAATGAAGCCTAATTAACCACGAATAGTTTATAAACTGAGTTTGTAGTGTATACGAACTAACGGTTATTTCTTGTTTATTTAAGCAGAGAACAGAATACGGCTGGTATCACATTTGTGTTGTGAATTCCCGCATGTAAAATATAAAGTACATGTATCAAGCTTGAGCAATTGCCTAAAGGAATCCCTGACACATTGTTTAGTTTTAGGCAAGTGCTGTGTGATCCTGTTCAAGGTAGAAAATCCTGGGTACTCGCGCTTATATTATTACGGGAGCAAATCTTATTGATGTATCAAAAGATGCGGAGATTTTTAATAAACTATGCCTCGACCACATTCTTTGTCACGTATCTTAGAAACGTGAAAAAGAGGGTCGTCGTTTCAACTTTCCTTGCGTCCATAAATACGAATTGCGTAAGGAACTCACCTCCAACAAGTGAATCGTGCAATGATGTGCTATTGTTTCCAAAAAGAGATAGAGTGCTACAACTTTTATGATTCTGTATCCAATTATGACAAATGAGCCTTTTTTTTTTCTTGGGGTCTACAATATTGGATGCGATACCTGGTTACTTTTTTTTTTTTTTTTTTTAAAGCGAATCTAACCAAAAATCACAAGGGGTGTGGTATTCCTATTTTATCAAACCTCTTTAATTCTGGATTTCTTTTCAGTTCAATAAACATACTATTAAGACCCTTTTCGCATTCTATATGAGAAGAATTGTATAGGGCGTGAAAGGGAGACTTTTCTTCAAAGTGTAAAATTAAATATCACGCAGCACTACTTTTGGAAAATAATGAGGAAAAACAATTGGTTGCTAAAGCATATTACAAGAAGTTCGCTGTAAGTCTGCTTTCTGGGGGGCAAAGATTTTAAATTGTGTCACTGTTACCACTGTTCGGGTTTCATTTTGTAATAAATAGATAGGCATCTTAGTATAGATCTAAGACTGTATATCTACACCAGTGGAATTACCTAAAACAATTGCGCGATTTCTGTTTCAATTGCTTCTAGTATGTACATCCTAAGTAAAAGATTATAAGATAAACAAATAAATACATAAACAATGGCATTTTCGATCTATTCCAAAAATCAGGCATCTGTTTATAACAATGATTAAATCGGTGCAACTACCATTTTTTTTTTTTTTTTTTTTTTTACAAAACTGGCTTATGCTGTAACCTGTTACTTGTGCGCTAAGATCCCGAACGCAAAATTTCACAAAACATTGTATTAGTTACCATCAGCGCGTAAAATGCACCAATTTTAGTCCCCACTTATCAAAAGATCATGTCCGAGTATATTGCTGTTATAGTTGTACTATTATACACGTCATGATATGTAATTATGGGGCTAGTATTTTTGATAAACTGTTTTATGTTTAGTAAGTAAAGTATGTAAATTTTGAATTTGAAAGTCTATAGTACTTCTTTCATATATGCGCAAAGTTTCATTGAAAGAAGTTCACTGCTTTAAAGATAGAGTGGCAACCAACACGTTAGGTGCACGGGAAAAGTAATAGTAGCGTCACAAAGTTAGGATAAAAAAAGACAACCATGTATCGCCGACGACTTACACAAAAAAGGACTTTTAGTAAGAAATATTTTGTTTCCAACAGTGACTTATACTTCTAAAGCCATACAAATGATCTACTTCTTTCTGATATTTTGCTTGTGTAAGTGTAACTTTTGACTACTACGAACACGAAAACAGTGGTGTATGCAGCATTTGAGAGTGCTACGTTAAAACTTCTATAATTTTCAAGCCAGAGAATGTCAAGATTTCTCGGCAAACCTTTCAAATAGTCTAACAGCAAAACTAGTATAAGCCTAGATCTGCAGGAAAATTAAGTTTTTAAGAGTAGCATTCGCTCTTGCAAATACTTGAGAGCAATTTTTGCCTGGTTAAAAATAACAGAATCAGTGATATGAATTAGGTGGTCAAGTAATAAGGATACTCTTGAACTTTTTCTTAGAAAATCCTTGAAAAAATACTAGCTGCCTAAATAACCTGCACTCAAGCATCATTTATTGACCCATGATAGTGCAGCTATATATGCTTACAACCTTGTAATATAATACGGTAGTAGTTGTTATGCAAAAATATCGAGACTGTTTAACATTTGTGGCTTAAAGGTTAAATGAATTTCAATTTTGCACTTGTCAACATAAAAAAAAAATACTTTTTGTTTTAAATAAGCAGTTCGTTGTAGCCAATGTCATTTCAATTAACTTCATCAGCAAAACATGCTCAATTGCTTAGTAACATCTTGACATTATATTTGTCTAATGACACCTCCATTCATCAAAATTTACCTTTCGTCTTGGACATTATACTCAACCATCGTTTATTCGACGAATCAAGCGAACCTAGTGAAGAACTAGCTGCAGTACACAGAAAATGGACAGTCCGTATGAATGCTCTTTTACAATCCAAAGTTGTTTCTGCACGCTGGTGCGGCATTGTGCTTATTAAAGTCACATGTGAAAACTCACATACTTTATTACTTGCTAATGCCAAAACTTGGAGTGCCCAGCTTTTAGGCTTCATTGGCGTAAATACATTATCCTCTTTCAATCAGCTTTTATGCCTAACTGTTTATCTTATAGAAATCGGAGCCCACTATCATACATAAAGAAGCCATCGAAACTTTATCATTTTTGTTTTCTTATACTGTCGATAAGCCAGAGTTACAAAGAGAGGTGGCTACACCTAGCCTTCAACGTTATAACCAACTTTTACTCCAGTTAGGACGTAAACAAGAATTATTGGTAAAAACAAAGAGTCTTTTGGACAATGTACTGCAACTGACTTGAGCTGTTTTTTTTTTTTTTAGCGCACTGTACTTGCTGCTTTGACAGCCAATGTTAAATGCTTCCCTTCAACTGCTAGACATATCTCAGAGCAATGCCTTCAGTTATGCCTTTCTTGCTTGGACGGTTCAAGAGACTTGGATGACGATACAGTGAAAGAAGCAAACAAATGTTTGGTTTCTCTTTACAACGCAGGTGGCAAATCAGTGATGGCTGAACAGTGGACCGAGAGCTTATGTAGATTGATCGGCTCTATTCACGAATCTCTAAACAGGCTTTTCGACACAATTGACGAAGGTAACGGCGTGAAAGGAAGTGTGTTTTGATGTGCTCAAATATTGACTTTTATTATTATCTAGAATCCTTAGACTCGGATTTACCAAAATCTTATCCATTCCTTCCAGTGTCGACAGACTATGTAGCTGCATTTCCAGTTTTGCTTAAACGTATTCAATTGATTCAAGACTGTATTTCAACATTTATAACGTAATTCCTTCACTCTTTGGTTTGTTACTTTTTTCGGTTTTTTAATATTTTTTCTTTCTAGGACTTCAACGTCGATTGTGGTAGGTGTTCCTGTCGTTCATTTAGTTGACTTGATTTGTCGTATTTATAATGTCTTTGAAGGATCATTGGTAAGCAATGTCTTTAGTATAAAACACAATAGGTTTAACATTATTTGGGTGGAAACTTTAGATGCGTGACTATAAAGATAAGAGCGAATTCTTTACTTTAATGATGTGTCTTCCTGCTTTGCACTTAAGCACAAGCAAAATGTTCACTAGCTTGTTATACTGGTACGGTTCTTACTGTCATTTTTTTTTTTTTGCTATACTCAATAGACGAGCTAACGCGATTTTTTCTGTGTGTAGTTCTGGCCAGGAAATGGCAAGATACGGCAAACTTTTCTCAAGAATTTTACTTCGACTCTTAAGCGAACACAAGCACAAGAGAACCATCAAAACATCTGTATACAACTTAATTTCCTTATGCTTGGATAAATGTGGTTATTCGTTCGCTGAAAATATCCACAAACCTTTAATCAGCACTATTCTAGAGGACCTCCGTATTATTGAACATAAAGGAGCTAGCCTCGTAACAACAAATCAACAACAAAAGAAATCACACAAGAAGAGAAAGACAGAAGTGACCAACTCAGATTCACTCACCAGTAAACTCGTTTCAAGTACATCGACCGACGTACAAGTAGCCGCACTTCAAACACTCTCAGCTTTGATCGAAGTCTATGGTTTCTCTTTGGAAAACGCACAACGTTCGCTCATTGACAGTACTGTTCTAAGTAGACTTATTCAAATGGTACACCCTTCCAACATGTCAGACGAGGAGATTATTTTAGTAAAGCAAGAACTCTACAAGTGTCTCATAGCGTCAGTCACACATCCTATTGAGACTCAAGCAAGTATTATCCCACACGCTTGCCGCCTCTTCTCTGCCGGTTTAAACGACGCGTCACACGAACTCCAACTTATCTGTAAAAAGGGGCTTTCCGTATGTGATTTGATTATGCACGCTAGATTACCTCCAATTCAACGTGCCTTACCCAAAGAATCCCCTTCTGTAGTCGTTACCGTACAGGAAATGACAGAAGACGTGCCTGAAGAGGAGGCCGTGGAAGAGATTGAAGAGCCTGTCAAAGAGAAAGTGGAAGTGCCTGCCCCAATCACCCCTTCTCCAAAAATCGAAAAGGTGAAGGAGGTGAAACACATTCAAAAAGAAGTAGTCATTGAAGAGCCCATCATTATAAAAGAAACTGTAGATATTCCCGCTTTAAAGACTACTCCCGTCGAGCCTCCTGTAGTTGAGGCTGCTAAAGTGGAGGTTGTTCAGGAAGAGGTGGTCATTGAAGAACCTGTCATCGTGAAAGACACTGTAGATATTCCTACTTCCAAAGCCTCACCTAAGCCAGTAGCTGAAAGTGATGAGGATATGGATTTTGACATGGATATGCCAATGATAGATATGGCTGGTCCTGATAGCGAAGATGATGAATAAAGTACCTTATTTTATTGTAATAGTCCTTGTTTTTTTTTTTTTTTTCGCATTTTATCTTTCCAATAACTGTATATAAAAGCGTATAATGCTGGTATATTACAATGTGCTGCTAAAATAATATTTGGAGACTTCTTTGATTTAATTTGTAAACGTTCTAGCCACCCCACCCCTCCTTTTTGGTTTGCATCACACGTTCCTGTCAATACAGCAAGGTGATCGTCGCGTGGCCAAAAAACAAAGGCATCTTTCGGCGTGCTGTCAAATGAGGATAGATATGAAACGGGCTGCCTGTTTCTACATAGTATAATTTATTATCGCTCGTAACTAGCTCGTAACAGCAATAAACGATTGAAAAAGTGTTTCAATATCATTATTTATTAAATAAGAAAGTTGTAAATACGGTATAATTTTTGTTCAACATAAAATATTCTCCAGGTTCATATTCCTGTCTGCAGTTTCATTGTCAACAATTATCTTTGGAGGTGGAGAAGAAGAAGGTGACTTATGTTTTGATTTATTAAGCTGAATAACATCCATCGGCTTCAAACTTGAGGACGGTATTGATTTAGGAGACCATGCTGTGTCATCTTCTTCATCTTCATTTAAAGAAAACTGATGAGTGAAGGGTTCAACTTCTTTCGGCAGCATGGGTTTTGTTTGTTGCTGTGTGGCTGTTGGTATAAACTTCTCGGTTTTCTTGTCGCTTTCCAGATCTTCAATCGTCGTCTTGAGATAAACAATATAATCTATAGCGCTCTGAAGAATTGTCATCTTGTGCAAGTTTTCTCGTTCTGAACACGCTGGGATCAAGTCTCTTAATTGAAGGATTTTGTCATTAATCCTTTCTCTTCTTCTACGCTCTATAGCGCTATGCGAGACTTTTCTGGCCTGCTCACGTTCGTCTGCTGTTGAAGTTGTTGTAGAGGACATGGAGTTGTGCCTGACAGGAACACCCAAAGGGTGAAAAGCAACTGGGCTTCCAGAATTAGGAGGAGGTATTGGCGCAGATGGGTGCAGTTGAGGAGACACCTGAATAGCATAAGGATATATATACGAGGGTGGTAATGCAGAAGGCGATGTAGAAGATTGGTTTGCTGGCTGTGTACTTGGTGTTGATGTGGGTGATTTTGGAAGTATTCTCACAGTTGCATTTGGTTTGGTTGCTGAAGTCGATGGAGCTGTTGAGGTAGAGGAAGAAGATAATGTTGGCGATAAACTTGGCGATATGGGTGGTTGGCCTACAGCTAAATAGTAAGGATGCTGGTATATAGGGTAGTAAGGAGGCATTAAGTGTGGATGAGGATATGTCATTAATGGAGGAGGTAGAGCTACAGTAGTTTGGGGTGCAATAGATGTTTTAATAGGCATTTCTTGAGGCGTAGATCTCTTCCTCTTTTTTGGGGGTGGCATGTCTTTAGACGAAGGTGTAGTGGTGGTAGTTGTTTCATTGGAATTCGCAGTAGAAGTAGTAGTTTCTTCAATTGAAGCTGCTGTTGATGCGATTGGTTCGTACGTATCTGGCATATTTTTTATAAGGAAAAAGAGAGAGAATACTGGAAGAAAAAAAAGGGGGTAAATGAAAGAGAGAGAGAGATCAGAAAATTTAAAAGATAAAAAGAAAAAGAATATGAGGAAAAAAGTAATAATAACAATACCAATAGCAAATAAGAATGACTGTAGCGTGGTATACAAATTCCAGGAAATGTTTCTGTTATTGCCAATAATAAGGCACCTTCAAAGACACGTGTGTCTCTGATTGGTCAATTTTATGGTCACGTTGGAAAAGAGGAGGTAGGTGAGGTAGAACGTAGCAGAAGTCTAATAGAAAAACAAATAGTGCCTGAGCCTAATATATATTATAGTCTCCTGGTTTCGATCGGTATACCACGTGAGATAGTCCCATTCCTTTTTTGACGTCGCTTTCGAAATGCGGAGAGAAAAAGAAAAAATGAAACTGGGATGTCTCGTATTTCTACTTTTGAGCAATATCAAGTTTTCTTGGAAAATCAAGAAATATATACACTCAAAGATCATCATTTTTAGTATGTTGATATTTATCGGCTCTAAATATATCATGTTCACGGTCTAGAATCAGCGTAGTAATGATTTATTGAAATCTACCAGCATAAATCAGGAGTTTTCCACGGTGCTCTTAATTTACCAGCATGAAATTTCTGTAGTAAGCGACTATTAAAAGCGTGTCATAGTAGGAGGTCATTTAGGACACGCTTATCCACCATCAAAGCCTATTTAGGGAATATTGCACTAGATGCAGCGGTAATAGTCCATCTAGTTTACGATCACGCTATAAAGTTTAAACTACATAAAGAGTAACCTAATATGTACGCATTACCTGCTTGAAGAAAAACGGTTAAATTCAATTGTATGTTAGCTTTTTAATAAGCATAACGTTACCAGTTGTCTCTTTTACTATTATATTCATGAAATTATAGAATAGAAGCCACATCTTTAGGGTTCATTTACTCTTTTATTTAAATGCTTCAAAAGCATATTAAAAGCAGAAGTGATCTTAATAGCCTCAATTGAAGAAGATTGAATGATGTTAGAAGACCCTTTCACAGCTTTAGTATGAAGTTAATAGTTAATTATCTATATCGAATTCCTTTTGTTGACGCATCAATTGGCAAATCAGACAGATAGTTTACTGAAAAGGGCATACTGTCATCATTGAAGCGGGAAAGGTAGTCAGTGGCTTTATTCTTGCTCAACACAAGGTCGTATTGTGTTATAATGTATAAAATTGGCATAATAGCATTTTAAAATCTCATTTTAACAAATGTCTTTTTGTTTCTTCCTACATTTTATACATACAAAAGACAGAGTGAATGTTGCAAGACACTATTATGCTTTAAAAGAACCGCACAAAAGCTCTCACTTTTGACCAAATTCCATCAGTACATCACGATATCTTAATGCGTAAGAACAGTTTGTACGTTTTATTTGTGAAGAGTGTAAATATAAATACAATAAACAAGGATATAAAGAGCTGTTTTCTTTACCATTCAAATTCTTTCTTTTCCGATATAACTGGACATGGCTCCCCATCTGCAATAGGACACGCATTTAGACTAGAGTTATATGCGCCTTTACCTCCTTTATCCAACGCAAATTCCCAATAATGATAGGTACACATCAAAACAGGCCCAACTTCGGGTGGGTAGTCGTGTTCGCTCACTTTTCCCATAGCAGACAGGTCTACACCAGCATGGGGGCAGTATCTATCAGCTCCATACTTTTTCCCCGTACTAAGTGTGATAATAACTCTATCTTCGTCGTTCGGGTCCACTTCGATAGTTGAGTCTTCCTCCTCTTCCTCGAATGAGTATGACGCAAGTATGTCTTCTTTTGGAGCTTCTTCTGCGCTTTCCGGCTTTTCTTTGTTGTTAACTTCATCAGGACTTGTTCGCGGCTCACTCTCTTTTTCCTTTGCTGTGACCTCTTTACTTTTCTCGTTTATTTCCTGAACCTCATTCTTACATGGTGGAGTTGAAGATGTCAGATCGGGTTGGGGTTGTTTTGATATAATTGTTAAATTTTCTAGCTGTTTTGTGATTTTTTGAGCAGGCTCGTTGACTCGTTTATATTTTATTGTCGGTTCAAACATAATAATGGAAATGAATAAAGTAGAAGTATTAAACTTTTTGCAGGGCACAAAATCAAAAGATGCCAAAAAAAGAAAAAATTGCGGAGATGGCCCTTACTCACAAATCAAAATCCATGATACTGTATTTCTTTCGCTGGAAAGTTGGAGGACTCATATACTTTTTCTTGACTATTGGGCAATAAGCTCTGCAATATTAAATCTAAGCCTTTTGGTCATTCTCATAATTAACAAATGCCATATTTGAATTTGACTACAAAGCACTTGTCAGCTTCAATTTCGATTCCAAAAATGCTGTTTTGTTGCTCCAAGTGAAATTGAAAAAATTTAACATTGTAATCATCAGAGTATCGAATGTACATGAATATAGCTAATGTCAACTAATCGAACACCATTTTAAAACTGCTATACACAATCGTGACTCTATGAATAGATTTTGCTCTTGCTACTTTATTATGTACATTAATTCTTATAATAGGGATCTTCGATACGGCGATAGCAGGCAAGATATTTATCGCCTTCGTTTCTTGCGACTTTTTTACCTTCTTCAGTTGCGTCGCGAACATGAGGAACACAAGGATCGTTTTCCTATTAACCAATGTCAGAAATATGCATATTGATCTTTTTAATCTATTGTAAGCTTACACATTCTTCGTCAGTTAATTTTTCGAATAAAGGATGCTCGTCTAAATGCTTGACCATCCAAAGGTGTAAATCTTTAACATCTGTAATTGTATATAAAATACCACCGACACGCAGGGCATAAGCATATTCAGCCAAAAGAGTAGGACTAAATAAAAAAGAGTCAATTCAACCCATTTCAGGCAAAAAGAAAAGCATATACCTAATAATTCTAGCCTTATGCTTTCTCTGCTTAAAGTGTGGATCAGGGAACAAGAAAAAGATTTTAGAGAGTTGAGCTTTTTCGAAAAAGTTGGGCAAAAACTTCATAGCATTCATACGCATAATTGATACATTTTGATAGTTTCCAGGCTTTTGAACGCGAAGTGCTTTGATTCTTTCATAAACGTATTGTTCAACTTTAGTACGGATTTCCATACCAAGCATAAGTTTATCGGGAAATAGAGGGGCCAAAGCGATCAAAAGACCACCATAACCACACCCAATATCGGCAAACTCAACTTTCTTTTGTTCTTCTCCTTCTTTAGCAGGATAAAATTCAGGATAATGCTGTTTCCAATCCATAGAACTGGGCTCAGAAGGGCTATCAAAAATAATTGAATATTGGATTCAATGACAACAGCGAGAAATTATTTACTATTCAAGTTGGTGATCAGAGAAAGGATTAGCATGAGCACGTTGGCGATAAAAACGTTTCTGATAAAGAAAAAGTAAATTGTTTAGCTTTTTTGTTTTTATAATAATGCGTTGCTATAATTACTCTAGGAAGTTTGGCCTCTCCTTCAGACATTTTGAAATTGTTTATTTTAAAAGAGTGACCAGTATACCAACAACTCAGAAAATCAAAGAAAAAAAAATCGGATGGCTTAGCTGTCTGATGTGACAATGTTTACTTTTTTAGGGCTTTCATTCAAGGCGTTGATCTGTCCTGCTGTAAAACAAACTAGATTTTCTCAAACATGTGCTACTTTACAAAAACTGGTAACTTCACGTATTGATAATGATTCCAATGCGAGAAACAACATATTTATGTCAAATCACGTTTAAATACCTTCAAGAACCTCTTCTAGTATTTCCCAAACACTTCGTTACCCTATTATTATGGAATCACAAAATGTGGTCGTGATTTGTTGAGTAATTTAATTACGTACATACATTTCAATTTAAAGTATAAACAGTGCTCCAACGGAAAAACAGGAACGGATAAATAACTGCGCATTGAAGTAAACTACATGGCTGAGAAAGAAAGCGCAGAATTTTTGGGAAAATATATTTCACCAGCAGATCTTCTTTTTACTTTATTTCATTTCAGAAAAATGTCCCTCGATAACATATCTAGTGAATTCATCGATATTCTCAATCAAGTTGCAACTCAAAGCTCAAAAAACAAGGGAACCATTGCTATTGTTGCTATTTCTTTTCTATTCTATTATGTCAAGGAGTATATGTTAAAACCACCAAAGCATCTGCGTCACATACCAGTTAGGTTTTCGTTCATAGAAACACTAAAGGGCATCTTTTTTACAGGCAAATCTTTTGTTGACAATAAAGAGCAGCAAGTCATGCCCTATATTAATTCTTCAAAAGGTGAAGATGTTTACTTGGTAAAGCTTTTTTTTTTTTTTTTGTTTGATCTGTTGCTTAGTCATACTATAGTCAATCACTGGTATGGGCTGGACTGTCCGTATCGCATCTCTAGAATTGGCAAAAAAATTGATCAAATTACGTAAGACAATATTAATCGTGTTCTATGACAGCATATATAACTGATTATCTTACTCTTTAGCTAAAATGGGTAATTCCAGCAAAGGATTAGAGCATCTTTTAGTTTTGAAATTTGTATCTGGTCCTAACCTACTTCAAGTTGGAGGAGATCAATGGAAACACCAGAGAATGGTGGCTAATCCAGCTTTTCATCGAAATATGCCTATTAATTTGTTTGGTAAACTCTCCCAAGAAGTATGTTCTATCATTGAGAAGAAATGTGATAAAGAAGTGGATGTTACCAATTTAATGAAATTATTTACTCTTGAATCTATTGGAAAAGCTGCCTTTGGTACGTGCACACGTACGTTTAA
This sequence comes from Mucor indicus B7402, assembly GCA_000697295.1. Classification (NCBI taxonomy): domain Eukaryota; kingdom Fungi; phylum Mucoromycota; class Mucoromycetes; order Mucorales; family Mucoraceae; genus Mucor; species Mucor indicus. Next base: position 33,069 of record JNEK01003097.1, read on the forward strand.
AATGAAACTTTCATTAACAAAATATACAATTACACCTAGATTTCAGCTTTGGCGCACTCGATGAGACACCAAGTGAATGGATTAAGCTTTATGAAGAGCTCAACGAAGGTTTCGTTGATCTTGCCTACTATATCGTTCCTTTTCTCGACAAAGATTCTGCCTTGAAATTCAACCCCAAGCGAAAAGAGTTGCATGTTAAATTGGAAAAGTTTTTGGCTATGTTAGATGATGTGATCAGAATTAAAAAAGAAAAAGTATTGAGTGGTGATACTCAAAACGAAGATTTGGCTGAAGGGGAGAAAGATATTCTCACTCTACTAATTGAAAGCGAACTACAAGGAGAAGGAGGATTGACTAATGAAGAATTAAAGGTATATACACTACTAAAAACAGGGATATGTATTGACATTCTGTTTATAGGCAAATCTATGCGGTTTCTTTGTAGCTGGCCATGAAACCACAACAAGTTCCCTAACCAGTGCTGTTTACTATTTGGCTGTTAATCCTGTATGTGCTTTATGTTTGATCTTCTTTTCGGCTAACAAATTGTTAGGAAATTCAAAGCAAAGCTCGACAAGCAGTTGTTTCTGTCTTGGGTGACGAACCACAGGACGTGTTGCCTACTCTAGCAGAGATAAAAAATATACCATATCTTGATCATATTGTTAAAGAAGTATGTCTTCTATACATTTAAGAATATTTAACTCTCAGTCTAATATGACTATTATTCATATATAGACCCTCAGAATAGCCCCCCCTGTCCTTGAATCTAGTCCACGTAAATTGGCAGAAGATTACGTTTTTGGAACAACAGTGATTCCCAAAGGAAGTATTTTTCAGATTGATGCGTACGCTGTACAGCATAATAAACATGTATGGGAAGAACCTTACAAGTTTGATCCTGAGAGATTTGATAAACCTGCCGAACAAATCTCTGGTTGGTTTCCATTTGGTGGAGGCCGTAATATATGTATCGGTATGAACTTCAGTACAATGCAGCAACGTGTTATGTTAGCTATGTTATGTAAGTTAAAGTCATGAATGAAAAACAACGCGTTCTAATTTTGATATAGTAAAAAAATATACATGGACTCTCCCTGAAAACTCAATTCATCGAAACGGTATAGTTTTCGAAGGCTCTCTTGCTGTGACTCCAAAGAATCTAAACATCAACTTTCAGCGCAATTATTAATTGGTTGATGTTAGTCAACTCAGTCATTTATTTAATAGTATTCGATATATTTATTTTATATTATAAACGCTCTCATTAACTAAGAGACTTTGAAAAATATTTGCTGGTGCGTGAATAAGTACAAGTTGGTTTTAATATAGTCCAATATCTATATGCGTTTGTCTCCCTTTCCATTTAGACAATAAATTATGAAGCCTCTTACATATCCTTTGCGATTTTTTTCATACATGATAACTTAGGTACTCAATATTGCTAAAGAATTCTACAGCTACACAGTTGGTGTGTTTCTGTATTCAGATGATGCTTTTCATTAAAGGAATCTGAGTCAGATAAAGTGCAAAATAGAAAACCCCGATTCTTCGTAAAGCTCTGGCAAAGGCTTGGCAATAAGGTGGGAAGAGTACAATGTATACCTTACGATATTAATAAAGGTACACGGTCGTTCGTCTAAATTGCCGATGTTTTCTCTCCAAACAGCAGAATTCATTTTGTCGTAATGGCAAGATATTAAACTACTAAGAAATTTGTTTATTTTTTGATCTTCTTCGTACGATACATCCACTATTCGACTTCTTGAAGATAAAGTACCGAGTGGAACGGTTCTATAAGTATGGCTGTACACTTTACGTAGCTAGTAATTGGCACACGTTCATTCACGCGATTTCTACTAGTACTCTCTTTTGAAAGAGACTATTCCAGCTTTGATTGTTTTGCAGACTAAAGAAATAGGCTGTAACCGAAAGGAAGAAGGAGAAAGAAGAAATCAAACAAGGCACAATTTATTGGGTGTATTTTAATGTTTATGTAAAGTAAAAGTAGTATTATATTATGTTTTTACAGAGCATGGTCACTTTTTATTAGATTAGTTTAGATTATAAAATGGGATTACATAAAAGAAATATCAAGTTGTAAAAAGTGACCATGCTCTGTTCATTGTTTTTTCATAGTTGTCACTATAGCTATTCTTTGTTTTTTTAATTTACCCACATTATCTTGATATATTTACGTTGTTTCAAAATAGAAGCTTCTTTACAGAAGAGAAATATGTAGCAGGCTTTTAACAGGAAAAGATCTTGCTTGACTTTGCTTTAGTGCCTAAATTTATTTCTTGACATATAAAATTAACGTGCACAAAGTGTTGAATCTCATCTACTTTCCCCGAATATTTCCATGACTTTAAATATCCTTTTTTGGACTGTTGAAAATCCCTGCCGCGTTTATGAACTTAAATTTGTTCCCTTTTTCTTTCTTTATTATACTTTTCACTTTCATGAGCCAAGCAGTCTCTACGTTTGCTTTCCTCTTTCCAGGGAATGCAATGGTGAATTCATTATTAGCCACAACTTATATATCAATTATTCCCAACTTGCTTCTATATTTTGTTCCTCCAAATATCCAAAAATCAACATTAAATATACTCGTGAATTTTGCAGTTGGTTAGTAGAATACAAATTCTTTTGGAAATATACTAATTTTAAACAATATAGGAAGTCTACTTGGTGATGTCTTTCTGCACTTACTACCTCATGCTTTTCAAGGCAACCACACACATTCAGAAACTCACAGCCATAATGAACACAATAACGTATTGATCGGCTGTGGTATCTTTGCAGGCGTATTTTTATTCTATGCCACTGACAAGCTGCTAAGAGATTACCTCAACTTTTCTGGACACGATCACGAGCATGACCACTCATCGAAAAAACATGATGATCATGGTGTAGTAGTAGATCAAGTTGCCGTAAAAGAAAATGAAGGCTTGCGCAAGCGTAAACCAGATTCCAAAAAAGAAGATACGAAAGAAAAACATGACCATAAACACCAGAATGTACGCGCAAGCACTTATTTGAATCTCTTGGCTGATTTTACTCATAATTTAACGGACGGTATAGCTATGGCTGCGTCTTTTTATGCCTCAACTGCTGTGGGGGCTACTACAGCTGTTGCTGTATTTTTCCACGAGATCCCCCATGAAATTAGCGATTATGCCATTCTAGTGCAATCAGGTTTTAGTAAAAAGCGAGCAATGATGGCCCAATTCACAACAGCAGTAGGTGCATATATCGGAACTGTGATCGGCATTAGTATTGAAGAAATGGCTCGTCGTTTGGATTCTGGTAGCGGAAAACATGAGGTTAACAATAGCCACCACCACTCCCATGGTTTATTGGGAACAGAGGTTACTTGGAGCGACTTAATTATTCCTATTACTGCTGGTGGGTTTCTTTATATTGCCACGGTTGGTGTTGTCCCTGAGCTTCTTGAGGGCAAAAGTCAAAATAAGTTACAGCCTGTAAAAGAGTTATTGGCTATGATGGTTGGTTTAATATTAATGGCCGCAATTGCCTGGAATGAAAGTCATCATCACTAGAAAGAATTATGTCACGTCCTATATTATAATACCCCCTTATCTTACCTTACATTTGTTTTCTTCTTACTTTGACCATCAGTTACCTTTCAACACATTTTTTGTTATTAATAGATCTAATATTACACGGAAAATAAAAAAGAGGCAACAAAACTCACGAAATGTAGATATTCTGATCAATTCTTCAGTGCCTGTTTGCTCACGATGAGTACTACTTGAATCACAAACTGATTTAAGCAGCAGGTGCAATTTGGCGTTTCAATTTCCGCAAGTGCGCGCATCGTCGGAGCACCAATCAAATCCGGTGGGTTTCTTGTCCCATATGACATTACCCGTTTGCAGTCCTGTAAAGCTCCCTCTTTTAATTACTTAATAAAATGGTGCGTACTAGAAAAAGAACCGTGGTAGAGAGAGATGAATGAGCTGGTCTATGGAAGTGATGAACAAGAAATCGATGTGATATTACAGATAACAACTTATTTATCAAACTGGACAATGTTTATATAAATGGATGGATAGTGACAGACGGATGGATGGGATGGATACTTGGTTGGGAAACGTGGCAAAATGATAATAATCAGTACATGAACTTGTAAACAAATGGATCAAAGGATGGATGCTATTCAACACATTTGGTTGAATTATTGTATAACAGTATGCGAACATATCAATGTTGAAATTGACAATTTCCCTTACAGAAGTGCTAATTTGCTCTCATCCTGTAAATTGAATTCAGCTTCCGTAGCTCGGAAAATAGCAACTCATTCTCTCTCTCTCTCTCTCTATTTAAATAACGGTCTCCAAAACGAAAATGGAACAGTCAATTAACTATCGTATTTCAATTGTAGGCTGACGCTGCTGTCACTATTAGAACTCGTAAGTTCCTTACCAACCGCTTGCTCCAACGTAAGCAAATGGTCGTCGATGTTATCCATCCTGGTCTTGCCAATGTCTCCAAGGACGAACTCCGTGAAAAGATTGGTAAGATGTACAAGGCCGATAAGGAAGTTGTCTCCGTTTTCGGTTTCAAGACCCACTTTGGTGGTGGAAAGACCACTGGTTTCGCTTTAATCTACGACAATGTTGAAGCTTTGAAGAAGTTCGAACCCAAGCACCGTCTCGTCCGTATTGGTCTTGCTGAAGCTCCCAAGGGTGGTCGTAAGCAACGCAAGGAAAAGAAGAACCGTGAAAAGAAGTTCCGTGGTGTCAGAAAGGCCAAGAAGCCCAGAAAGGAGTAAATTTCGTGTGCTTAATTTTTACAATAAACATATCTCAATCAAGTATTGTAATTTTTTTTGCTTTGACAATTATTATTAGTACAACTGATTTATCTGATGACTATATACATTGAGAGTAGTTTTACGTTATTGAGAGTAGAGTCCTTTTCTCCATGTTATGCTTGATTTTGACATATGGTGACTGTTTTTTTGTAATCTGCGCTGTTCTGGCGCTTTCCACTACAAAAAAGAAGTTTAAAATTTTTTTTTTTACTTTTTTCTTCTTTGAAAAAGACTTTGTAAACATGGCTGAAGAACCTCAACCTATCTTTGTAGACCTTAGCGAAAGTAAGCCCACCGAAATTGAAAGTTTGTGTATGAAATGTCACGAAACTGTAAGCTCTTTTTTTATGATTATCATTTGTACTGAATACTGATTGATCAATAAGGGTGTGACAAGAATCCTTCTTTCCAAGATTCCACACTTCAAGTAAATACATACTGCAGTCTTGTATTGTATCGTTCTAACTGTCTATATAAAGGGAAGTGATTATTATGGCTTTTGAATGCCCTCATTGTGGTTTCCGTAGCAACGAACTCCAAAGTGCTGGCGCTTTCAATGAAAGAGGCCACACTATCAATTTGTCTATTCAAAACAAAGAGGTAATTAAAAGCAATAACACGAGAGGAATATAAGAGAATCTTATATTGTGGATAGGACTTGAACCGTCAGTTGGTCAAATCAGACTATTGTTCTGTCAAGTTCGAAGAAATTGATTTGGAAATTCCTGCCAACAATAACCGTGGTCTTCTCACAACTGTTGAAGGTTTAATTGATAATGCTATCGACGATTTATCCGCTGCTCAACCTATCCGTAAAGCTACTGACGAAGTTGTTTACAATAAGATTGAGGAAATTATTGCTACTATGAACAGTTACAAAGAAGGTGTTCCTTTCACAATTACTCTTGACGACCCCTCTGGTAATTCTTATGTTGAGAATAAGTGCCTTCCTAATCAAGACCCTCAAATTAAATTGAGATGGTACGTACGTACTCCCGAACAACAAGCTTTCCTCGGTCTTCAACCCGATCAACAAACACCTGCTGAACATGCCGCTGCTCAAGCCCTTCAACAAATCGGTACTGGCTCAGAAATGTTAAATGAAAAGGGTCTTCCTGAAGTTATGTCTTTCCCTGCCAATTGTCCAAGCTGCAACTCCCCCTGTGCTACTAACATGCACGTTATGGAAATTCCTCACTTTAAAGAAGTTGTTATCATGGCTACCAACTGTGAACACTGTGGTTACAAGAGTAATGAAGTCAAGGCTGGTGGTGCCATTTCTGAAAAAGGCAAGCGTATTACTCTCAAGATTACCGATGCTGAAGATTTATCAAGAGATATTCTTAAATCAGAGACATGTGGTTTGAGTATTCCCGAAATTGATCTTGAATTAACACAAGGTACTTTGGGAGGTCGTTTTACTACTGTTGAAGGTTTGCTTAGACAAGTACACGATGAACTCCGTGAACGTGCTCCTTTCATTGAAGGTGATTCTGCTACTGAAGCTGGCAGACAAAGATGGAACAAGTTCTTGGATAACTTGACCCAAGTCGCTGATGGCAAATTGATGCCTGTGACACTAATCATTGATGATCCTTTATCTAACTCATACCTCCAAAACCTTTATGCTCCCGACCCAGACCCAGAAATGTCCATTGAAGAATATGAACGTAGCTGGGAAACAAACGAAGATTTAGGTTTGAACGATATACAATTAGAAAATTACAAGGATCCTAAAGAAGAAGCTCAAGAAGAGCAGACCGCTTGACTCGATAACAAGCGTAGAAGACTCAATTAGAGAAGACTACGTGCCAATAAACATATTTAGATTGTATATTCTCTTTGCATTTGCTTAGAAATTAGAATAAGCCTCAGTGTATTGAGATAAAAGTTTCTATAAATGTACCTATAGTGACCTTAAACCAAACTAGCTGATGGTAAAAAAAGAACTATTTGCTACATGTATCTAGCGTCAAGTTAACTTAAAACAGTTGGTCCTCAATAACAAATAAGGCTTTGGAGCTTTAAAAGCATGAGAGCAGTAAGCCTAATCCTGTCCATTACTTAATTAATAAAAACACTTAAAGGCTATCTTTATATCACTATTGAAAAAATTGACAACTCGTGAAACTGAAATTTTCTGACCGCGTCACAAGATGATTTTCCACACAAAAAAAAATATTTACATTTCTTTCTCATTTCCAACATAAATAAAATGTCGACCATTGATCCTAGTCAAACTTTATACATTACAAACCTCAATGGTCGCATTACTGTAGAAGGTGAGCCTAGTAAAGATATTTATCATTCATCGGTCTAATCATTTGAGAAGAGCTCAAGTTATCGTTATATGGCTTATTTTCAACTTACGGACCAATCTTGGACATTACAGCTAAAAAAACCGAAAAAATGCGTGAACAAGCCTTTGTTGTATATAGTAACGTTGCTTCAGCTACTACAGCTAAGAGAAGCTTAAATGGATTCACATTTTTTGATAGACCCATTGTAAGAGTTTTTGCTTCATTCATGAACAAGAGATTCAAACTTTTTTTTTTTTCTTTAGAAAATCGAATTTGCAAAGACAAAATCCGATGCCATTGCAAAGTTGGATGGAACCTATAGATTAAGAACGAATAAAAAGAGCTCAGACGTTTTGGGAAAGAGAGCAAACGGTGACGATCATGAAACTTCCAAGCTGGCTAGAACTGGTGGCAGCGATGAAGACAGTGACGACGATCACGCATAATACCACAAAAAGCACAATAAAAGCAAAAAATAAAGACATATTTGTGTAGTTCTTTTACATGTATACATAATATTAATAAAAAGCTATTCTTTGAAATTGGCGTTTAGTGTCTGTGATTGTAAAGCTCAAGAAATGGCTATGGTAGTCTTGATCATAGTATATGCGCGTATGTCATAAGTGTTGTCTAGAAATGCTTACACTGTTATGCTGAAAATTATATTACTTTTTTTTTTTATTTAACTTAATTTATGACTCTTTCACTGGTTTACTAATAATTACTCCAAGAATTAGCATTATCTTGTTCTTTAGTGTCAACCTCTTCCTGAATTTGCATTTGAACGTATGCAAGTTTGTCAACCAAAATTTTCATAGCCATAGTAACGACCTCCTCTGGAGCCAATGATCCAACCGTCTATCAGAAACACGTCAGAGCTAAGATACCCTAAAAACATAAGCAATTTACCTCTGTTTCAAAATAAAATTTATCAGGTTTAGCGTTATAATCGAAAGCTACATACATGTATCATATTAGAAAAGTTAATTGTTTGTAAGTTTTTCATATATTTACGCGCATCTTGGTCTGGTGGTGTTTCGTACTTGGCATTTTTACTCAATGGCCTACCAATACATTATTAACAACGCCTCTTTAGCTTATTCTTAAGAATAAATTACCATTCTTCCACAGATTCTTCAAACCAATATGTAGTGTGTCTTAATTTGTTGTAGGGGTCGTATTCAAATGCAACACCACTGATAGGACTCCATTTGGCATGTTCTTTTGCTACGCCCTTTATAATAAACACAGTTTAATTACACGCATCATCGTATTTATCCCTTTTCTTACCTTCTTGGCAATACATTTCAACTTCAATTCATGACCCTTGCGTAATTTTACTAGTAAAACACCTGAATCGTCTTTGTCTATAATATGCTTAGGTATAAATATCTGTAATAACAGAAAACTCGAAGCATTCTATTTTTTTTTTTTTACCTTGTAAAACGGGCATAAACGATGGGTTAGACGATGACAAATCTCTTGTCGTTACATCTTTAGTTCTATCGTCGGTACACTTGACGTGTAATGTAAGCTCAACAGAGCATTCAGGGCAATATTGTGAGCATGTACAATCCTTAATAAAAGTCAGGGTTAATCAATGCTCGGACATCTAAGTTAAAAGTTTTTACTCTTGTATAACGCAACTTGTCAACTTCTCTACTATCGATGGGAACTAAACCAAGACGATGCGCTAAAAATTCATCAGCAAGAACAGTTGTATTTGTCTCAATTTCAACCATGTCAATTGCTTTTTTATAGATATATATTAAAGTTAGAGCCTAGAATCGTTTCTTGTATGTTTATATATTACCAACGGTAGGAACCTCGGCGATCATGACACGACGAAGTGCATTAGCCACACTGCAAAATTGTTGTTAACTGAGCAATTGTCATACAGATTGAAACAAAAAAAAAAAGTACCTTAAGTCGGTATCACTCAAAATGAATCGAATGCGATCTTTCGTGAGTTCTTTGACTGTGATGTTTGGGCCGGTGAGACCATAAGAACTTCCAATATCCATTTGCTGTGAATTTTTATTATTTGCAGTTCGACTGAAAAAACAGTTCAACTGGTCAAGAGAAAAAATCGAAGAAATTATGTTTGCTGAAACGAGTCACATTTTAAAGTGAGTACCTATGGTACATGTCAATTTGTATTTATAATAGTCAGTAAAGAACTTTTTTTTTTTTTTTTTTTTTTTTTTTTTGGGATGACGCTACCTATGTATAAGTCAACCTTTCTTTTTCCAAAAATATTCCATACAAGCCGAACAAGATTACTATTTTTTTTGCTGTTCACGTTTCCTAGCGCTCACCATAGAAAAAGTCTGAGCGACGGAAGGGGATACGACTAGCCGACTTCAATACTTTTAATTTAGAGTATCTATAAAGTGTCAGACCAAAAAACTTGAATTCATCAGCATAGTTATCTTAATTAAAAAATAATGGAAAGTTTAATCTTTTGGCCCAACCTGATGTACCTTTTGGTCTCGTAAAAAAATAAATAATCGAGGTTGGCTAACTGCATCCCCCCTCTGTCGCCCATACCCTTTTTTTATGGGAGTAGTAGTACTCCAGATTGATTTTCGCTTGTATATATACAACTAATACAGAAAGAGTTGGTTAAGGAGAACCTTGGACTTACTGGTTAACGACCCAACTATTGGCTTCATATCTAGAGCATCTTGCTTTAATTTATCTGTCTTCGCCCGCTAAATGTAAAATATATTCATGAAGAATAGGGCAATTTTGCAAAAGAAAAACATAGGCCTACATAAGTTGGTATACTCTTTTCCTCCTTTTTGAATTGGCTTTACTACACTTGCATACTAGTGCTATTAGCACCCTCAAAATCAGAGATATGTAAATCTTCTCAAATAATCAAAATAGGGAAGCCAAAATCATAAAGCAACCTTCTGATACTAGGCTGTCATTTATAGCCTCAAACTTGTTCTTTCAACAGTCAAACAAAGTTATATTAGTGTCTGGTGAGGAGAAAAAGCAAGGTTTTTATTGTACATTGAAATCCTCTAGTTTCTCTAATAAAATTTGACATCGCACGTGTAGGCGACTGTCCCAATCAGAATCACCTGTGTTATCTGATGTCAAAGGCTCTTGTTGCAGTGAGGAGTTATTCACTTTATGAGTGAGATGTCGTTCAGCCTTATGTATCCATTCTTGAGACTGATTAAGTAGCCTTTTCTTTTTATGAATGTCTGTAGTATGCATCAGTTTGAAGCAGCATAACGCGGCCATTTCGTACAGGCTGTGTGGTATCACCCATTGATCTTCCAATAGCTCATCTTCATGGTACTTGAAAGACTGTCGAAGATACATATCAGCCAGATCCAAGTCTCCCAATTCTCGAACACTCACTCCAAGTAATAGATAAAGTAGTGGCATATCAGATCCGATCTCTTGTTCAGTGGTGCTAGCTAACGTTGTTTCCAAAGTTTGTTTGATATATTGCAAAATGTGTATTGTTAATTGCGAAAAACCATTCCACAGATAAATCAACTCCCATAACGGGTGGACAACAACTGCCTGTTTCAAGGATGAGCCATCCAAAATAACTTCATCTGCGTTCACCAAATTGCCCTTCTTTGCTTGTTTCGATTTCCAGTGGCGAATTTTCCTTTCTGCAAAAATTTCATTAGGCAGTAACCTACCGCCAAGCTGTTTTTTGCGTTTCAGAATAAAAGGTATTTGCATAAACTCCAGCGCTGCCTTGTCATATTCTTCATCTGCAAACATACAACATGTGGCAATATAGTGATAAAACGCTCTGGACCAATTATTCATACTTTCTAAACGGAAAAAAGTCTCTGATGCTTGAAAATAGTCACCTAAAAATATCTGACCCCTTCAAAAGGAGTGTTACTAAAAAAAAAAAAAAAAAAAAAAAAAAAAAAAAAAAAAAAAAAAAAAAAAAAAGAGG